>JAMKCH010000950.1:0-64525 GCA_023653785.1 Ophioderma brevispina | reverse complement strand
AACTCTGAAATAAAGACCGAAAATGCATTAGATGCAGTGCTCGTTTCTCTGGTCTCCACGTAAACACAGTCTTCTGCGGTCCAGTGGTAAATCTCACGCCTAGATAGCGAGAGGAACGGATTGGAGACCGTGTATTTTTCGTCTTTATTTAATCCAATGCTCGTCAGTTTCTCCGAGCCTTTATATAATATTATTTTTTTTAAATAACACTTAAATTGATACTTCAGCTTCAATGGTTATGGAATTTTGCTTGATAACATATAACAAATTATGAATTTTTCATCAAGATGTCAGGTTTACATGTTAACAGTTAAACCAATTACGACATCTAAATTTGGTATTTCTTGGCCGCCACCGCCTGTTTTTATGGCAAGATACAGAGTAGCGCCCCTCAATTCCGGTAATATTATTGCACTCCGCGAAAAGGCCACACACAAAACCTCTTAATTTGGTTGAATTTCAGTCTTCAACTGGTTTTCCGGTCTTTCAAATCACAATGTTGAAATGCTCCGGTGAAATGCGCTCGAAAGCTCGAAAATGTGACTTTTATCACCTGGAGGGAGCGCAAACGATTTACACTTCACCCAAACGAATCAAAAAATTGATTACAGTAATATTGACCCTAATTACCATAATCCGCCATATTTAGTGAACAATCGAATCGATCTTTTTTCGAACTATTGGATTCTGAAGAATGGCTTCTGTTTGAAAAAACACAACGCAACCTTTATCATTAATATTATGTAATGTGTACTACTCAAGTTTGAAATCAATTTGTGATTGTAAAGTTTGGGTGGTTTGTTTTTTTTTTCTTTATGCATGTTGCAATACTTTTGGCAAGTATAACCTTTAAAACAGAATATTCGCACCCGGCCCCGGGCTGGTGTTTAGATTATTGATCTCTATACAATGGATTGGAAACCTGGGCTTCGTAATTGAGGCACTGATGGTCATATTAGTAATCCAAAACAAAGCCCTAGCAGGTGGTTAAGAGCCGGTCATTTACCGGGATATAACTTCTGTTAAACAGGTGTCTCTGGAATGCTATTGTGTTCGGAAGACCAAGATGTCTAGTCCGCCGGTTGCTTCATTCATCTAATATACAATTACTGTTGTGTAGCCAACCCATTGTATAGAAATCAGTTGAAGGAACAAGAAAAAGAAGGTTGAGATCTGATTAAGAACACCAGCTGCTGCAATCCTTAAAGCTCGATTAGCGATGTTGCGGCTCCCGTCGTACGGTACTCATACAATGGGCTTCTTTTCAAGTTAGCTGCTGCGCCTCAAAAGAAGCCTATTGTATGAGTACCGTACGACGGGAGCCGCAACATCGCTAGTGGCTACCGATAGCTGTTATCTTTAAGCTTATGCTTCTTATAATAAATACCCGCTCTGGCTTCTTACCTTCAAGGGTATTTCCCGACAATTGCCACCATAACTGTCCTGATACGTAGACCATGGGACGTGGACCAATAACCAACTGATAACAAATCTGTATTCCAGTCCCCAGCTGGGGCTAACGGAAAACCAAGTGTAAAGTTCATAATAAATTATTACGATCCACTAACCGTCTGTTCCCAGCATCAAAATCGGAGCACATTTTTCTTAAAATATATAAAATGTCACCTCCATTTCTTTTTCCCATTCAGAGACCATGGAGATGTTAGCTTCAGCTAAAACAGAGCTAAAGATATTACTTGGCCGGGTATGTATGGCCATTGTTATAGCCGGTGTTACCACATCCACGATTCGGTTGAGTGACCAATACCTTCGCTCTCACAATAACTAACAGTGTACATTATAATTAGGTCGTTGAACACTAAATTTTCTTCTGACACGCGGTAAATTGATAGAAATGAAGTTTTTAAGCAATATACGGATTTTGGTCTGCACAAAGTGTTAGGTCAAACTTTCCGCCACAACATCTCTCATGTGTTTGTTCATGTTTTCTTCCTTTTCTATAAATGATGAAAATATGGCCAAAGTTAATGGACACGCACTACAGAAGCTCAATATTTATTTATCGGTGAATGAGGTTAGTCTTTTGTCCTTAAAAGTACTCATGTCTAAATTGGATAGCGTACAGCTATCTCTTTTTTTTCACAGCTTGCGCGACATATAACAATGGTCCCTGCACTCCCATATAAAGGGAATTTGAAGCGTTTTTCTACCCCGCATACCGGCCGGTGATTGAATATCTTTAACTCCATTGTTTGCTGAAAGTCTATGTGCATCCACTAGTCACTTATAATTGGGGAAATGAAATTTGAAGTGACATTTTATTCTTTTTCAAGAAATTGCCGTTTTAATTGTGAACAGACGATTATATGATTTTAATAATTATTATGAATTTACACTTGTTTTCCCTACCCCCCACCCCCCCCCCCCCCCCGATGGAGACTGATAAAACAATAGCATAGAAGTACATTCCAATCGACTACCTCTCTTTGTATATTCCTGGCTGGCCAGGCCTGCGGTCTGAAGGTGACAAGGCTCTCCTCACTGTTCCTGGAGGCCTCGTAAAAAAAAGATTTAATGGGTAAACAGGGTTTCGGGCAAGCGGACACTCTGTGTCCGTCTTGTTAACCTCGCACTTCGGTCCATTGTTACTTTTAAGAAAGCTATAAAATTTCACCTATTCCGTAGGGTTGAGCATTCCTAAATGGTATTCTATTGCCTCACATGAATTTCTATTTGATTGTTGTTGTTTCTTATACGTAGATTGAATGTTTTAAAATTAAAAGGTTTAATTCATGGTCCAGACACTCTTAAATCATCTTACTATTATTTTTAGGCTAATAGATCCTTGTTTATTGTAAAGCGCTTGACCTAAAATGATAATGTGCTAATATAAATGGATGTTTGTATTGCATTTGTTGAAGTATAGACTTTTCCGAGCGACCAGAACAATGATTTTCCGGGACACCAGCCGACCATACGACTAGGACGGCGAACGTAGAAAACGAACCTGCAAGGAAACTCAGTTCACACACAGTTTTCTTTAGTTGTTTAATGGTTTATCACGAATTGCGTCATAAGTAAATGAAATTCGCCCATCATTGTTGATTCCAGTTCAGAGTTAATTCAAATTACAGCTCCCTTGTAATGGAATTCATGAAATTCAAAATCACCTGAACTTCAAATATATCGCCTGACCATCTACCGCAAGACTCCATCAGATGCGAGCTTCATTTTAATTCAAACGCAAGAATGTCGTGAGTGGTCCTTTTTGTAATTCCAAAATAGTATCAATAACTCGTCAAGTGATGGCGCTATACTGTAAGACTCGTACACAATCAGGCGGGGCCAGCAGCTAAGTAATAGTCTATATTTCAAGAGGGATTTTATGTTAGTTTTGAGGAATTAACATATCACGTCAGTATTGTATTGTAAGTAATAAATAAAAAATATATAAATGGCAAATGTAAACAATTGTCGACCATCATGAATAGATTTTCTGAAAAAATGACAAATTAAAAAATTTTAAGATTTTATTTTTGTTGTAGTGGATTTTAAGGTGGTTCATTTAGATCAAACAAATTTGAACTGGGAGTAGCAAATTTCATTTAATAGGCACAAAAACCATGTGACTCGCTCTTCTGGGCTGATGTACTATAATTCCATGTATTTTGTAAACCCTGGAGTATATTCTAAAAAAATATTCAGGATATTACATTTTTGCTATGTATCATGTATGTTATAACGTTAAAACCATTAAAGGGTGTTATTTTGTACATCAAATTGTGTATAGTACATTTCAAAGGCTAATGGTGCCAGTGAGCGCTTTCACAGTAATATTGGAGCAACAGATATGGCAGCCAACTCTATTCAATAGTGTCACATCCGGCGTGAACGGGTCACTTTCAAAATCTTCTCACTAGATGAGCTAAACCTTGCTAGCAGCCAACTAAAGAGTGGAAAGGCCATGGGTCTGAGAACATACCAGCGGAGTCCTGAGCACGGAGGCCCACGATGTCTTTGAATGGCTCCAGGAGTTCTACACATGTTGCCTTACCAACAGTCCTCACTCAAGATCTGGAGGAGGGTCTAGATCATATCATACATAAATACATACATACAACATACATCATAATCCATCACATACATACAAATTTTTGATACCGCCTGCCATCAAGATCACAGCGGTTTGTGATGATACAAGGCATTAGAGAGAGCAAAAAATGAGGGGGGGGGGGGGGGGGGGGGGGGGGGGGGGGTGCAAACAATAAAGAGCTACGACAATCACTATGGAAACAAAGAAGATTTCAAGTTTTCTTAAAAACATTCACAGATTTGCTGAACGGAGTGTAAGTGGGAGGTTGTTCTCATCCATTTAGTGTGCAACACACAATAGAAAGGACTTGTCAGAAGCTGATTTGAGTGTCTTTGGCTGAATTCTGTGTTCCGCAAGCCGAGTAGAGTCAGATGATGAACGCAACCCAACCCGTGAAGGAGTGTAAAGTGACAATCTAGAAGCAAGATATGATGGACCAATATTGTTAATACATTTATACACAAAAAGCAGAATCTTGAATTCAATTCTTTCTTTGATGGGCAGCCAATGAAGCTGTTTTAAGAATGGTGTAGCATGATCATGTTTTTTGGCACAATAAATCAGTTTTGAAGCCCAGTTCTGTATGCGTTGAAGCCTGGTCAAATCAGAGTTACTTGATCCAAGAAGAAGTGCATTCCCATAGTCAATGCGAGAGAGCACTAGTGATCTAACCACATGATGGCATGAGTCTTGGTCAAGAAAACGGCGTATCCGTGATATGTTATGGAATTGAAAGGAGAGGCTTTTACACAATCCTGAAATCTGTTAAATATGTTAAATATGAATTGTACAAGGTGACGATCCGGGATGGTCCTGAGAAGCTCTTGAGTGTCATCGCACTCCCCAAACCAAACAAGCCTGTCAACAACCCTAAGAGCTACCGCCCAATATCACTACTGTGTTTTTCTTCAAACTCCTTGAGATGATGATCCTGGCCCGGCTGGAGCCCGTCGTCGAACCCCATCTGCCTGAAGAACAAGCAGGATTTCGCCGTGGCCGGAGCACTGTCTACCAGATTGTAAAACTCACAAATGATATTGAGGAAAGCTTTGAAAAGCGTCGTAAGGCAGGCGTAATCTTGGTGGACCTTACTGCAGCATACGACACCGTGTGGCACAAGGGCTTGACACTCAAGCTTCTCAGGACCATCCCGGATCGTCACCTTGTACAATTCATATTTAACATACTTTGTTCTCAAGACCAGTGATGGGCAGAGCAGTCTTCTGCGTCGTCTGAGGAACGGAGTACCACAAGGATCTGTGCTGGCTCCCTTGATGTTAAATTTGTATATCAGCGATTTTTCCTCAAACAAATCTAGACAATATGGCTACGATCTTGCCCTTCTTCACTCGGACAGAAGCTGGACAGAAGTAGAAAGTACACTTACTGCAGATATGGCCCTACTTGCAGCATATCTCAAGACCAACACTCCAGACCTGAAGACTGATGCTGAGTGAAGCAATGACCACCGCTACTGCCTTCCATCTCAACACCAAAGAGGCTCATCGCTAGCTTTAAATCAACCTCAATGGGGCTCCTCTGCCATACAATCTATCTGGGGGTGAAGCTTGACCGGCATCTTACTTATCGGCAGCACCTCGAGTCAGTATGCGCCAAGGTATATTCGAGGAACAACCTCCTATGCCGGCTTGCTGGATCCTCATGGGGTGCCAGCCCAACAACTCTACGCACCGCCGCCCTGGCTCTGGTCTACAGCGCTGCTGAATATGCCGCCCAGCATTGTGCAACAGCTCTCACACAAAGAAGCTGGACAAAGTACTCAATGAGACCATGAGAACCATTAAACGGTTTTAAACGGAGAGAGGCGCCGCCCTATGTGCCATTACGGGTGGGAAGGACTTGATTTTATTTTTGTTGTAGATTTTAGGTGTTGTCAGTGTGTAATCAAAACAAATTTGAAACTGGAGTATCAAATTTCATTACTAGTGCACTAAACCATGTGACTGTGCTTTTGGGCCTGCTACTATAATCCAGTATTTGTAAACCCTGGAGTAATTCTAAAAACTAGTCAGGATATTACATGTTGCTATGTATATGTATTTTTATAACGTTAACAACCCATTATGGTGTGGTATATTTGTACATTCAAAGTGTTAGTGACATTTAAAAAGGCATGGTGCCAGTGAGCGCTTTCACAGTAATTGGTAGCAAAAGCAACAGTAGTGGCAGCCAAATCTTTTCAATATATGTCCACATCCCGGCGTTGAGCGGGTCACTTCAACATCCTTCTCACTTGATGAGCTCACCTATGCTATCAGCCAATAAAGAATAGAAAGGCACAGGGGTTTCTGATAACATTACCAGCGGAGAGTTCCTGATGCACTGCGGCCACGATGTCTTGAATGGCTCCAGGAGCTCTATTACATGTTGCCTTACCAAACCAGTCCTAACTCAAGATCTGGGGCGGGGCTATATCATTACATACATACATACAAATTTTGTATAACCGCTTTCCATCAAGATCACAAGCGGTTTTGTGATGATACAGGGCATTAGAGAGAGCAAAAAATGAGCAAAACAATCAAAGAGCACGAGAATCAAAAAAATTATGGAAAAAAATAAGAATTTCAAGTTTTTCTTAAAAACATTCACAGATTTTGCTGAACGGGAGTGTAAGTGGGCGGTATGTTCCATAATTTAAGTGCAACAAAATAGAAAGGACTTGTCAGAAGCTGATTTGAGTGTTTTGGCCTGAATTATGGGTCCGCAAGCCGAGTAGAGTCAGATGATGAACGCAAACCCAAACCCGGAACTGAAGGATTGTAAAGTGGAATCTAGAAGCAAGATATGATGGCCCAATATTGTTTAATACATTTATACACAAAAAGCCAGAATCTGAATTCAATTTTTCTTTATGGGCGGCAAATGAAGCGTGTTTTACGAATGGTGTAGCTGATCATGTTTTTTGGCAAAATAAATCAGTTTTGAAGCCCAGTTCTGCAAGCGTTGAAGCCTGGTCAAATCAGAGTTACTTGATCCAAGAAGAAGTGCATTCCCATAGTCAATGCAGAGAGAGCACCTAGGATCAAACACATGATGGCCATGGCGTCTGGACGCATAACCCCGCAGCCGCGCGCAGTGGCTGTAATGCCTGCTAAAACTAAACCGGGGATCCGTCTGCTCAAACAGTCCACGGTAAGGGTCATTTAGCCGGATTACTATGTTTTAGTTTGTGATTATGGACCCATCTTTTTCACATTTGCGGGGACCCCCCCCCAATGAATATCATTATTACAAGCCACAATTAACAATGTTGAATATTAAAACAGGAATTTTATTATGGAATAACAGCCAATTGGAAAAAAATAAAGATTTGTGACCGTCAACGGCTTGATTGGTTTATTATTTGCTTCGGGGGACCCACAGGTAAAAATGGACGTACGTCTCCCGACATTGGAAAAAAAAACAACCGATTTCCGTCTGTACGTCGGTTTTTGAATCAGTAGGGAAAGGGTAAACTTATGTAGTTTAGACATAATAAACGGTTTGTATTTTAGAAAAAATAATAGCACGTGGGCAGCCGAGGGTCATGTACAGACCTTGATTACCATAGTCGGATTTATATAATCGGTCGCCCCGAAGAGCAAACTGATACCTGAGACCTGACACGTGACCTGGTACCTGACACGTGACACCAAACTATCATCTCGTTACCGTTTATCACTACAATACGGCAAAGAAGCAAGAATTCTGTATCTCCGTTGTCACAAGCGTAATCGATCGAGAGTGAGGCTATATATACTGTGGTCTGTAGGGGGGGGCGGCACGACCTGCTCGATTTGGAAATTGGGGATTTCCAAACGGGAATTTGTGGAACTGCTAAGTGAGGTACTATGCCGTCTCGGTCCCAGTGACATTAAAAAAATTTTCATCTCTTAAACCTTTGTTAAAAGATCTGTAGTAATATCATGATAATTAGAAAAAATATTTGGCTTCAAAATCCGTCGGGTGAGTGGATTAACCCCCCGCTGCAAAATAGTTATAATTTCAATTCTTTACCTTCTGCTGCCATTATTGAAAATGCAGAATTCTGATTTGTCAGTTTACTGCCCATTATTATTCTGCAATAATGGGTCGTGGAATGCATTTCTCACTATATCACGCTGTTTCGGTAAAGAATAGAATAAAGGGTTTTGCAGTATTATTTATGGGCTCAGAATGAATCCTCGGCCAGAAAAAAAATAAAAGAATGGATCGGCTGCGCCTCGTCCCAGATTAATTTTTCAGGACCTCGGACACATATTCGCACCTTAAAGGACTGATCACCCTTTATTCTTAAATAACGGTCATTTTAGATTTAATATTCGTGACCAGGCTATTCTTCAGTCAATTCTTTGTGTAACCGTTCAATATGAGTAAGAGCGCCCTCCTTACCGTTAAGTCGTGAAACGACTAGCACCCGGAAGTTGATGCATTTTGGATAATTGGCTGTTGTGTGAGGTTGGCATCTCCTACCCCCCTGGGTCTGATAGTAAAAAGAACTATGTCAATGCATTGAAAGGCGTAGTAAAGAATATTTTCAATGCGTTAAGTCAGTTAGTGTGTACTTTTCAATGAGCCCCGTACTTACCAGAATCGGGTAGAAGCTCATTTTTCTTAAATTGTTTCTTCAACATTGTTTCAACATTCAATCAATGCACAAAATGAATGCCCTTAGGGATAGCCATGAAACAGTAATGTCACGCATGAATTTGAAACATTTAACATCAATGAGAAGCTTTATACGGCCTCGGTGACACCATCATCATGTGACTGGTCATCTCAAGCCAAGACTGGCATGGCACAGCAGGCTTCTATAAACTCGATCCATCCGACCAATATAGACAACTGTAAGTGATTGTAATTGGGGTTCTTCCTAAGAGTTTTGGGTCTTCATGGTAGGTGATTTTGTACCATTGGAACAAATGGGTGATTTGGCTTTGGAGGCCCCAAAAACTTACCTGCTGCAATACATTGGGTTGCCAAGTTCCGAATTTGACACCTCAACTTTTTTACATCCAGATTCACGTGATGAATTTCAGCTGTGCTTTAATTTGGGTTTTGTATTGAATGGACACTGTGTAAGATGCTTATATATGGTGAGGGAATTTTTTTAGCTCTTATTTTCAAATATGTCATTGGCAAAACTCAGAAATTCTTATGGGGGGTATATGCCTAGGCAAAGGTAGACGAGTCCACCCCAAACCTCAAAAACAATATCAGTAAGTTTCTTGGTGGATGTGGATAGGTAAGTATTAAACTAACCTCTTTTCTGTTCAAAGTAGTAGTAGTTCCGCATTTACGATTGAAGATCAATGATTTTTGAGGGTGCAAATTTGCCAACATGCGGGTCCCTCGCGACGGCATGACAACATTGCTTTCTGCATAAAACACCTTTGCATTTCTTTCTCTCTTGACTGAGCTTGGTTTTAGTTCATACAAATGATCTGAGGACAAATTCAAAAATTGGGGTTTGTTAAACCCGATATTTTAGAAAATAATTTTTTTTCGACCTGTCTAGTGTATGAGATAGGCAGTGATCTCCGTTCCATATTAGAAAAAAATGATGGGACTGAAAACTGAGTTAGGCAAAGGGTATATGCACGACTGGGGCACGAATTTCTAAATTGGCTATACTTTATGACAATACCACAGGCTGATCATTAAGTCATAACACCAAGTGGTAACACCACTCACAATGTAAATTATATGTACAGCCGGCAATAATAGGCCCTACGCAGTGTAATAAATAAGTACATTTGTAAGTTGTGCTTAATTACTCAACAGTTAGGCCCCAGGACCACGCCTTGCACTGTTTTTCATCGCCATGCTATAAAAGTTCACATCACTCATGCTTCGGTAAAAATGACCTGTTCATATACTCAAAACTGCAGATAAAAACTTCCCCTGCAAACGTAATCCTCTAGCAAACATAATACCCTGAACATACGCGGCCATGGCTACGAGCTATGCGCTCGTAGCCATGCGCACCGATTACACGCTAATATCAAAAAAGCTCTATTATATTATTTATACACCAAAAACCATTGCACTCCTGGGTCAAGAAACCGGCGTATACCGTGATTATGTTATGGCGTTGAAAGGAGGGCATGGGCTTTTACACCATCTGAAATCGTTAATATGTTAAATATGAATGTACAGGTGACGAGCCGGGATGGGTCCTGGAAAAGCTTGAGTTGTCATCGCCACTCCACAAACCAAACACGCTGTCGAACAACCATAAGAGCGCTACCGCCCCTATCACTACTGTGTGTTTATTCAAAAACTCCCTGAGATTGATGATCTGGCCCGGATGGAGCCCGTCGTCGAACCCCATCTGCCTGAAGAACAAAGCAGATTTCGCGTGGCCGGAGCACTGTCTACCAGATTGTAAAACTCACATAAGGATATTGAGAAAGCTTTGAAAAACAAGCGTGTAAGGCAGGCGTAGTCGTATCTTGGTGGACCTTACTGCAGCATACGACACAGTGTGGCACAAGGGTTGAACTAAGTTCAGGGGACCATCCCGGATCGTCACCTTTGTACAATTCACTAGTGTAACATGCTTTGTTTCACAAGACCAGTGATGGGCAGAGCAGTCTTTCTGCGTCGTTGAGGAAGGAGTACACAAGGATTGTGCTGGCTCCCCTTGATGTGTTAAATTTGTATATAAGCGATTTTTCCTCAACAAAATCTAGACAATATGGCTACGATCTTGCCCTTCTTCACTCGGACAGAGCTTGGACAGAAGAGAAAAGAAGTAGAAAGTAAACTTTGCCGATAGGGCCCATACTTGCAGACAGATCTCAAGACCAACACTTCCAGACTGAAGACTGATGTGGTGATGAGCCAGACCCACCCGATACTGCTTCCCATCTCAACAACAAAGAGGCTCATCGCTACGCTTCAAATCAACCTCAATGGGGGCCCCCCTCTGCAATTACAATCCTCAAAACATATTGGGGGTGATGAGCTTGACCGGCAGTTTATTATCGGCAGCAGAACCTCGAGTCCGTATGCGCCAGTTATTCGAGGAACAACTCCTCTGCCGGTTGGGATCCTCATGGAGTGTCAGCCCAACCAACTCTAAGCACCGCGCATGGATCTGGTCTAAGCGTGCTGAATATGCCGCCCAGCAGGTGCCAACAGCTCTCACCACAAAGAAGCTGGACTAAGTACTCAAGAGACCATGAGAACCATTAAACGGTTTTAAACGGAGAGAGGCGCCGCCCTATGTGCCATTAGGCGCGGGAAGGATGACTGGACTTTTACCATTGGTTCAGACTGGCCAATATGATGGGTGAACAAAATACCTTTTTCTATTCTAAAGTATACAAGACTTTGCGCCTTGCGTTAGTGTAATTCAAATCTATAAATTGTAATGTTTGTTTGTCAAAAGACATCACGGATAAGGAGAGGAGATGAGGCCCTCTATATCATCATAGTTATATCTCACCATAATTTTGAGTAGGTGTTTATTTTTACAACAACTACTTTATATTACACACTTGTAAGCCAGGTGTTTTTTCCTCAAATACACTGGTATCGAGAAAATGAGTAATATCTGAGAAACTTCATTGCCAGGGGCAGATACCGGAAAAACCCAAAGCTTAGTGCATGCCACATTCCAATCACCATTTATGACGAAACGAAGAAAACGGAGCGTGCCATAGCTGCCATTTGTTACGGAGCCTGTGATTGGATGCATAGATTAAAACCTTTGTGCTTCATACGTACAAGAGGCTCTCACATGCATGAGACCCCCGTTTGAAAAGTACCTAAATACGTATTAGCTATGCCGATGAAGTGCAATGAGTGCCAATAAGTGCCAGACTCGGATTATAATAGGGGCAGTCTTCTCACAAAAGCAGAGTCGGGAAGGACCCTGGAAGTGGAAACCAAACGCCTCATTAACGATAAGGTGATGGCCAGGACAAAAGTCATTGAATTACCGCGCTATTTTATATCATGATATGGTAACTCTATGTGGTATGGGTATGTAATCGAAAAAGGTGTTTTTGGAAATTCCAATTAGAGTTCATAACCCAGAAGAAAACGAGGTCCCCGCTCCCCCCCCCCAACCCAATGCACTCATATATAGTTCGGGAAGAATTAATATAATGCACATCCTTGCAATTGGCAGGTGGTTCGGGGGTTCATATTGTCAATCGCCATTGAGCCTGTATTATAGTTTACAAAAAGGGCCTTATTTAGGAATTTAGGTAAGTTGTATTTATTGTTTGAATGAAAACCAGCAAATGTAAACTTGAGCATTGTCGCTTATAATGCGGAATTGACTCATTTCCTTATCCGGCGATTGTCCTTTGAAAGCCGTTCAGAAAGTTCGGCTGCTATCTATTGCCTTTATAATATTAGGCCTATGGAATCTGTTACAATCAGGAAATAAAGAATTAACAAATAAAATAGTTCTCAATGCAAAAGTTTTGGCCACACAATGTCCTGTGTTAGCTTGAAAGTGAGTTTAAAATTGGTAGTGGGAGTAGATGTATACGCAATTATACACATCGCATCACGATGGTTGTTGGGTTTGAAAAAATAAGTGAGTGCGAACGGCCTAATCTTTCTTTCAATTCATTTACGCATTTAATCACATTATGGGTTTGTTTGGAATTTTTTCGCCTTCCACGCAATTTTCAAAAACTAAACAATCAACAATGAATTGCGTCAGTCTTTTGCGTAGTACGGGGTGCTCTATTCCGAGGCTATATTATAATCGATTCGTGCAAAAGTGGACACCCAAAGTTACGCTGGGATGGGCGGGGTGATCGGATAAAAATATATGATTTACCCTTTATGGTAGGGACGTTTCATGAAAGTCCGAGGATACAAAGAGGTATTAATACAATTTGATTCTGTAATGCGCTGTATGATGCTGGTAGTTAGCGCTTGACAAAATCAATGGCAATACCTTTTTGCATCCTTGGGACTTCTAGCGTTATTAGTTGTAAAATGTCGAAAGGTTGGCACTCTGACTCTATTTTAACATTTGCACAAGACAAGTGTGAACATGTTCTTGTATACAGCCGCTATCTTGTCATGGCTGTTTTTGACGCAGTTAATACCACTATAATTGGATCTATTGGAATTAAGCTAAATTATCACATGTGATTTGATTTCGCAGCTGAATTAAAACGTAAAGGAAACCTGTTAATGATTCACCATATTGAATTGCTCCATGCTTGATTCAATTGAATCTCCTGTCTCGAACAGTGAACGATCTAGTCGCCTATTTGGAAGTTGGACTTTTCGAGCGAATCGATATACTAGTCCATAGAGCATGACTTTATGTGCAGACGTGTTTTATTTTTCCCCTTAAATTTCCCAAACACTTAGATAAATTCAGTTAGGTAATGTATTGATTTTGATTATTGTTCCTCTCAAAGTGCAGACGGATAAGAACGGATAAGTATAAGTCTGTGATGCTCCTCGGGCTGTCTGCACGGATCCATATACGGTCGCGTGCGAAAGCTTCCTGACGAAAGCCTGGTTTCGGTTTATCCTTATTCATCAATCTTCTTGTACATAATTTAGCAATTAGTAACATCTTGTTGGAAAAAATACGAATTTATAATAAATCACCCAAATCCAGATTATAGGTATCAAAAATTACATATAATATCTTATTTTATCTAGTTAGAACAACAAGTTCCGTACCTAAAGGCTACCCTAATGATTGCTCTTCACTATGTCGTCTAAGTTGCATACATTTACAGGTATTAAGCAAGTGAATATAATCAAAATATAAAAACAAGTAAAAAACAACATTAGGCAATAAAACAAAATAAACCATACTTGCCCACCATTCTCCATCTTTAAGCCTCAAAAACATTTTCAACCTTTTCCCCCCCCCCCTCCCCTCTCCCTCTCCTGGGTGCCCCTCTCCCCCCCCCCCCCTGTCTCTTTTTTTTTTTACTTCCTTCCGCTGTCGGATTAAGTCTAACGGTGCCCAAGCGTGCCCATATGTGTAATTTACCTCAAAACCCACCAAATTGTAATATTTTAAATTAGGTTATGTGATATTTGTTTCACCGTTGTGGCTGTTGATAGCCGATTCCAATGTCGTGTATCTGAACATATGAGTTGATGAAAGTCCTACTTATACTAATTTAAATTTATTCAATTATAAAGACTAATTAACCCCGTTTTCCGAAGGGGGGGGGGGTTGTTACCACTCTCTTCTATTCTTTTCGCACCACTAAAAACCCCATTTCCGTTGTCAAATGAGTTAATGTGAATTGCACAATAGACATTTTTATGATCCGTGTCATGCCACCAATACCGCCACGGGAAGGGAAACAATACCAAACCGCTAGTACGACATCAGGGAATATCAAGCAGACTTGAATTAGTTGCAATATAGAGGCCGGCCCTCCTCTTTCCTTGAATACAAAATGAGTACTTGCACACATACTACATTATGTCATAAGACGTTATTAATGTATCTCATGATGGAAAATGTTTAAGTGTTACAATATATTTTTGAAGCCCCGTAATTGCAAAATATCAATGTTTCTTCCTAAGTGCAGTATTTTTCATACTTTATTACCTTATGTCGTCATAGTGACATCATAATGGGTTCTTACATATTTGATACCCAATGGAAGGACTCAACTCTTCAGCCGATCCTGAAAGGTACCAATTTATAAGAAGTGGATGTTCAAAGAATTCCGAGGGGTGGTACCCCTTCCGGTGTATTGTTACAAAAAATTGCCCAGGGTAGACAAGGGGTTTTTAATATGCAATAGGTTAAATGATGCATGGTAGCGGGGGTGAATGTAGTGCCGCCCTTCTTGCCCCGTCTACCCCATTTTGCACCCCCCCTGCACCCACCCTCCCCTCCGCCCCCAGCCCCCCCCCCCCCCCCACCCCCTACTCCTCACCCCCCCCAAAATCCCCCCCCCTTCCACCCCCCCCCCCCCCTGCTTCCCTCCCCCCCCCCCCCGACCCCCCTTCCTCTCCTCCCCACCCGCACCCTTCCTCTTTCCAATATTGTACTTTATATATTCACAACTTTGAGGCGGACGAACTATGTCCTGTAGTTCCGCACCGGCAACAGGATACCATTGTGGGCCCAACCTTGTCGAAAGCAGCGATGGCCCCGTCAGCTTGACCTTGCTGAAGAGGTGATTATCGCATATTACCTTAAGCCGTTACCCGAGGTCACCTGATCATGGTGGATCCCCGGCTATCCAGGGCATGCCCCCCTGACTTGTTTTCGCTGCTTGCTGCGCACCGTTCCCCACCCTTCTTCTTCCGTCTCGGTCAGGGTCTTTTGCAACTGTGTGTCACGACCCCCGCCATCTGCTTTTAGTCTTTCTCGTTATTCGTGTGGGCCCCGCTCATGTAGGCCGTTGTGTAAACCGTTTCATTGCTCCCGATTCGCTTTGTCCCGCTTTCGTAAAGTTATCGTTGTTCCCTCTGTCATGCTTCTGCCGGCTGAGCTACGTGGCCCCACTTGGCCCCCTCCACGGCTAGGATACTCGCTTCAGGCCTGTTCGATGTCTGCTCTTCCCTCCTGCCTGTATCACACATGAGAGTGCCACATGAATGGGCCGATGCCCTTTTTGCTGTGCGTCGTTTGCCCGGTGTGTTTCTTGCGTGGCAGCCCCTCCGCGTTAAGATAAGCCACAGCAGACACGCACTGTAACCCGCCCACCCAGGCCACTATCACGCGAGCTCCATGTTGTGACTGCTACCCAGCCTGTCGCCCGGTGCCACCCATGGAGCCTGTGTTACCGGTCCACTCCTTCCCACGGTCAAGAGACCCTAGTTCCTAACATGCAGACCATTTCTATTCCAGTACATTTACGTGTCGCGTCCTCGATTGCCACGCCACATCCTCGCACCAAGTGCTACCCAAACCTTGGTTACTCCATGGCCAGCCCCCCCTAACCGCGCCTCCTACTATCACCAGCTATATAAGCCGGCGCATTTCGACATGAGCATCGGCAACTGAAACAAGCTCGACAACAAGAAGACATCTGTACTCCTTGGTGTCCAATAATCTTTGTATTGTTAGTTATTATGTTGGTCCTTCAATCAGTGTACTGGATCAACTACTGGATTGCACGCCTCACAAGTTGTTCACTGAATAAAGTTGAGTCAGGACTTGCATCCGTGGTCGTCTGTCATGTCTTCAACAAGACAGGGCGTGTCTGGAGTGTTCTTTATTCTTCAGAACTTTTGATACCGTTGTCACGACTTGCGTATACGAGGCAGAACAAGTTTGGTTGGCGTGCACATATTCTTGATTCACACAGTGCAAGCTCGTGGTTGGAAGAGATCACAAATACCCGCCGTCGGCACACGCTGGTGTGTCCTATCGGATGTCTATCCCCGCAAAATTTAGCGAAAATTAAAATGCCTCTATTTTGTTAAATTTCACATAAATTGTATATTTTTTCGGGAATCGTGATGTATGTACATATATTTTATGAATGTAAGTCAAACTGAGCTTGACAAAAATCTTGACATATTCTTTAAGAGGTTGCGGTTATCCAGGAAAATCATGCCACTTTTTTGTGGCGTGAATTAAGACCAACATTCTTGCATGCCTTCACCTGAAGATGATTTGCCTAGTCATAAGATTAATATCCGTTCGTTGATGTTAAACCAGTAACCTATTAGGGACATGTTTGTATGGCTGCCATGAGTTTATAAAAGAAGGCGTGGGCTTATGAATCGGCCACACGACCTCTTCAAGCGAAAAGTGATGTCGGTTAGATTTAATCATATACGGATTTAGTGATGGAAAACCACCAGATAATGTACGAGGCCAAAACCCTTTAATTTTGAAAAAATTCTTGCAACCTTCTACACATAGGCAGGACAAACATGATGATTATCAAAACATTCCTAATTTACTAATTTAAACTGCAAAGGGATAAGAGAAATTTAAATTACTTTAAAACGTGTTAAACCAAATTTTGGGCTTTTATGCAATAAGGAACATTTACGCTAATAATCGTATCTACTCCACTAATCTTCGGGCGTTTTAAATTTGGGTTATCCACACATCCCTTAAGTGAAACCATACCCTCGACAAAAAATCAGACTATTAGTGTGTTGTTGGTTTACCCAAAGAGGTTCTATATATGATAGGCAAAACGGTTACGTAATGTCTTTAGAAATCATCGTCTCGCATGTTGTGACGACCACAACGAAACATAGAAGTACCAATACAATAGAGAGCAATTGGCTGCGCCGCTTCTCCCACATGCCTGTGGGTGCCGCTTTGCATAGCACCACTAATCGGTAGTTGATACAACAGGGATGTATGTGTAGAGGTGGCAGGGTATAATAGTGCACCTGGATCAGTGTGCTCAGATCTCTTTTTCTCATAATGCAGCGCGTTAGGGTGAAAAGATGTATTCATTGATGGGGCGGTTAATTTAAAACTCAAGAACTGACGTTCATTTCAGCCGTTGTGTGGCCTCATTAGGTAGAGGACAAATCTTAACCCCAGCCCCAACATCGCAACATTGACTGATTATGTATTTATTCGGGATTTATTCTGTTTGTATCGAAATATGACATTAGGTGATAGATAATCACAAGCACCCAAACTAATAATATCCGTGCAAATTCAACAAATGTCAGCGCCCAGCACGGACGACTGGTTTTGAATGGGCATTTCACCCCCACATTGCTCCCCCTACTAGGTCCATGCTAAAACTAAAAAAAACCCTCCTAAAAATAAAAACACCAAAACGCCGCTCCCACACAAAAAGAGAGACAAGGTGTCATATCACTCGAATTCTGGACATTGGCTTAACATATTTGACATAAGGCTTTCAGTTTTGTGTACAAATGTGGGGTGGGCGGCATAATATGACGTGTATCAGTAAGGACTTTGTCTGGATCGTATATTTGCATATTTTTGAGAATCTACATTATCCAATATTTTTGTATATTTTTGAGGAATTCACATTTGAACGATTAAACTGGTTCATTTAAGGATACTGATCACGACTTATGACAAACAAAGCCTAAACAAAATAACCACTATTACCACTCAATGTTAAGATTCAAGTACACATAGTAAACATTATGGTCAACATGCGGGAAGGATTTTTAACGTTTTGAACAGCCAGTGACTGATAGGATTCTCCCTGCCTGACTCCAAGGACATGGTTTTCCAAAATATGGAGGTTAACTAGTTTAAAGAGACATTTTAGTATCACTTACAAATGTTTAGCCTATTAAATTGATCGGTTCAGGCAATACCTCGACTTAGAGGTGTATAATATACCGCCTATTAAAAAAATGGGTATCAGTCAGAAAAAAAAAAATGGTATGTGAAATTTAGGAGGAGTTACACCAAAAATTGGATTTGGTGCCACCTTTATGCGCTGGGACCAGAGTTGTTTCGGACGTACTGTGTCCGGTGTCTGAAGCTCACAAAAGAAACACAATACAGAGTAAAGTATACAAGGAGGTCTAGTTTTCTCGACACAAGTTTTAATAAGTCAACATTAAGTGCAATGATAATATTTTTTCATATAAATAATAAGATACAATTTTCTTGCCGTTCAATGAAATGGAGGCTTGAGCTTAAAATCATGCAAGCAGAATTTATTGACAACCCAAGATATAAAACACTCCAAAACCAAAGAAGTGAGTGACTCTGCGTTTGTATGATAACTTCAAAGACTGATAAAAAACTCTTCTCTCTAAAGTAAATGAGGTTTGCTTGTACGGTCAGATTCTCTTCTAACAGAACATACAGTGCGTCGAATGTTATACACTTTTATCTAAAGCCAGGATATTACTGAAGATTAATTTCCACCAGTGCATAAGAGGTTTTTGCAGTATCATTTAAAGTTTCTTTATGAAGTTATCGCTATTTGAAGAATTTTTAAATTGTGCAAATGTGAATAAACTTGTATTTACTAATCCTTGCCCTTCACTCAACCCGAATTGGCACAAACTCGATTTATGTGTTTCGCAATAAACTAGGGTTATTTCTAGATTAAACATCCAAATGAAATGAAATAAAATAATGGAAAGCCTGGCTTTTTCTGTAATGTGATGCATTAACGCGATTCTACTTATAGTCCCTCAATCTCGGTAGTAGTGGACCCTATGGTCAAAATTGCTATCAGAAGGTTTCGTGCTGTAACTTGTGTAAAACCCTCCGAACAAACATATCAAAAAGGTAGAAATAAGAAAAACAGGCAAAGCAGGCTAAGACCATGATAATTTGCATAAAACCTATGTGCCATTTGTTGCCTATATTTTTTAATTATAGATACACTATTTTAAAATGGGGACGACCTCGAATTTACGTAAAGAAAGGTTTTCATCTTGACGAATTGGTCTGTCACCCCTAAACTCATCTGTAGAGTTTTGAGCTGCGCTGAGGATTTCAACCCGGTTTTCTGTGAGATAAAAGCATGATTTTCTTAGCCCTGATATGATATAAAATATAAGTATCGGTCGACCAAAATGGTGGGTGATACATTTTCGCTCATAACTTCTAAACCAAAATCCTCAGCCCTAAGATTTCCACAGGGTGGTAAATGAGGAGGACTAGTAGCGTTCTTCAAATACCAAATTTTGACCACTTCCGGTTTAAAATCTGGAGTTATGGGATACGGGGCTATAGCGGTCAGGCCGCGGGCCTTTTAACTCTTGCTGGCTGTCCAACATAGGACCCAAGGTACTTGAAGTCTACCTTTTTGAGTTGGGGCACCGTTTTGTAGTGCAGAGTAGGTTGATGATTCTCGTCCTCATTGACGGTCATTATATTCCGTCCTCTTGGCATTTAGATGCATGGCTGACTTTATCTGCAGCTGTTCTCAGCCTTGCGGCAGTTACATTGATCACATCCGCCCCATGTTACAGAATGACACCTAGTCAAAGGGTCGGTGAAGATCTGACGTGGTGACGTTCATATATAGACCAATTAAACATCCTACGTCACTTCTTTGTTGCCTGCGAATTCCATTCCTGCGAAAATCGTTATATACTGGACCATAGTATTAAAACTGTAACAGATACAATTGCCCAGGGAGTAGACTATTTCAAGATACCGGCTGTCCTCCTAACATGTTTAAAAAACATCTGTTATATCGGTTATCGGTAGAATGCTTGACCGCGCATTTTTTATAACCTATTGACCCTTAGGCTATTACCAAAAATGAACCCCTTTTAAACTGTTCAAAAACACGTCATTGACTCCTATTTTCTTCTTTCCTGCTATATCCACTTTTATCACAAGTTTGCATAAAATTATTCACTTTTTCAAAGAATTTGAACACCCAAATTCTAATTTTTTGCAGCCTATATAGTGCACATTTTTTACAATTTTATAATTTCATGGCAATTTGAACTCTGGAAAAGAGGCACTTCCTATTTTAACTTCAGGTTTTAACATCATTGACTAGCTTCTTAAAGTTTCATACTGGATGACCCCATTTTTATTCAGCTTTTTTGGGTACATTTTATCTCAAAGGACCCGGGAAAGGACCCTATTTTTCACCTGGCCGAGGTACCCATCACTTCACATAGGGAGTGCCCCCGGCACTAGTTGACCCAATGTGTTTGAATAAATACTTTCTGATAATAATTTGCTAAATAAAAAGATCTCCCCATCCTGAATGCAGTCTGACAAATCATCTAGAATGCAAAATTAATTTTGGCGGGAAAATTGCGGCCATCTTGAATAATGACCATCACTTTCCACTTTTAATAAATCAATTGCAAGTGCTACACACCTTGCAGGCATAGTCATGCAAAACATGTTCAAATACTAACAGAAAAATTGAAAATCTCCCTAAACATGCATTTATGAGCTATATACCTTTGTCGAAATATGGGCGTATACGTCCACGTAAGATAAATGCAAATTAACATGTCTTGCCAGGCTTCCCTTTTTCTACCTTTTTGATATGTTGTTTGGGGGATCTTTTACTGCTAGTTACAGCAAGAAAACCTTCTGTAGCAGTTTTGTCCAGGTGTACCTAGTATTTTTCATAGATTGAGTGGACTATTATGCTGAAATTTAATATTGAAAAAAAATCACTTTTCGATTGTACCATTTTTGAGACAAGCTGTACAGTCTTAATTACATACTAATTTTTGTTATTTTTTGTTTTAAATTACAGTGTTGCCCACCCAGTTTAAATCGTTTCCATGGTTGGGCAAGTAAATTCAATTGCCCACCCAGGCCTGATAATTTTGTTGTCTTCTTCCTGGCTGAAATAATGACTCGTTTTTCTTTTCCCCGATTTACCCCTCATTGAAACATTTTCCTGCTTGAACATCACAATAACAATCCGTACAAACAAATTTGGTTGTGGTTCAATTGTCAATCATTACTATTGAAAACAATTTCGCCCACTTTAATAACAGAAGACAATGTAAAATAACGCTTATCCTAAAACTGATTAGCATAAAAAGGAATTTACACTTCTATTACCTGTCAATATGACATACATATTGATAATACTATAATACTATCGATGGCTGTAATTAGCACCATCCACTATCCACTATTATCACTAACAGTGATTCACCTCAAATTCTCAAATATTTCAGAAATTTGTAGAAATAGCTTAAAAAAAGGTAAAGGATAAGTTTGTGAGACGTCCCCATAAATTATATTGTGCAAACTGAAAAACTTTACGAGAAAGGGAAAAACAGCAATGTTCGAAGATCTGAATCTCCAATAGTGTTGTAATAAAGTGTCCGTACGGACGTGAGGGACTAAAATGCATCCGTCATCTGTCCATGAGCTGCCATCATAGGATTTTCCGTTCGTTGCAACCAACTGGTGATTCATTTTCATATAGTCACCTTGAAGTAGATGTCCCCCCTGGACTAGGATGGAGTAGTTTTCCGCCCAAAAAAGCTTGCACGTTAGCGTGTCTGCCCATTTCAAAATGGCCGCCATTGTTTATGTAAAACCGCCAAATTATAAATTTCATTACCAGATAGAAATTTATTCCACGGCTACGCGATATCAAGTTTTTAACTTCCTAAAGGGGGCTTACACGTATAGGAGTCCAAGGAGATGCGCCGCCGCAAGGAGGCATACTTTGCCAAATGAACTTAAAATGGCAAATTGTTGAAATAAGAACCTGGGTCATATTTTGGGAGCTTTTATATTTTACGTACAGGCTTTGTTTTTAAATATGGCGGTGATTATATTCGCTCTAGGATACGTAAATCAGGAAGAAAAGCAGCATACCCATCTTTTCGATGTTATTGAACAACACCTTCTAATAATGACCCGAAATCATTTCCAAGATGTAACACATATTAAGTGGGGTATGACTTGTCAAGAGCGTTGCGGTCACTATGGCTGGTTACTACTTGGACTATATACAGGGTGTCCCCCAAAAAATGCAATCCTCGCTGTCGGTGATATATTTCAAATCCTGAGAATTATCAAAATTTTAAACAGATTCTGAATGAGGAATTGTTTCGTACATCCTGTTCAATTTTGTCTGATACGGTTCACTAGTTTTGAAAACAAAGGCTATTATTATGTAACCCGCTGTCAAATTATCCCATTCCAAGTTTGACTTAGATCGTTGAAAAGGTTCACCTGGGAAAATGGAATAAAATGTCTTTCAACTACAAAAAATATCCTGGTACTAATCCTGTCTGTTTTTAAAAAATAAATTACTAAACTATTTGTCGTCATTGTTTTTATTATATCCACGGTCTTTATTGTCTGTACAGTATTTGCTCTACTCATATTAGCAATAGTAACTTAGCGACTTGGCCAAATGTTTTATCTTCAGTGAGTCTGACAAATCTGCGTGGATAATGTAAATTTGAAGCGGAGTGAGTAAACACAACAAAAAAAAACAAACAAAAAAAAAAAAAAAGTTGAATGGGAAATGGTTGGGGCTATAATTTCAAAAAATATTTAATAAAAAATATTTGTACTTATTGTTTTATCCACGGTCTTGTATCGTGGTGCAGTATTTGTCCTCTACTCAGAGTTGAGAACAGTAACTTAGCGACTTGGCCAAACTTAATGTTTTATCTTTAGTGTGTATGATAAATCCATGTTAATATTGCAAATGCAGCGGAGGGATTAAATACCAAATAAAGGAATGGTATGAATGGATGTGAAGACCATTATGATATGTTATAATATGGACCATTTGATAGACACACAAACAACACAAATAAACCACTGAAAACCAAACTTGAGTTACATCAAACACAATGTCAGAACTTTGTCATTGTGAACAGAGACCATTTCCCTTATTTGTCAAAGACATGTTGTCTTCAAATGTTTTTTTTTAGTTTACAAGGTTATACTGGGTTAATTGAACCAAACTTTAGTAGTAAGGATAAAGAAAGATACAGGAGAAAAACAAAAACAGGCACCTGCATACTTTGGCATGCCTTGATTGTGATTCATCAGTCGAACTTGGAATGGCTTAAATTGTGACTTATTTACGTAATCGCCTTGGTTCTAAGAAACAGTGAAGCAAATCAGATGAAATTTGAACGGTATGTTGAGAAAAGGATAAGCCGTACAGATATCTCGCAACATTTCAACATTTAAAAAAAAAGACACGATTAGTACTTAGTATTAGGAGATTTTTGAAGTTAAAAGACATTTTATTCCACTTTTCAAGGTGAACCTGTTTCAACGATCTAACGCAAACTTGGAATGGGGTAATTTGACAGCGGGTTACATAATAGCCTTTGTTTTCAAAACTAGTGAACCATATCGGTCAAAAATTGGACAGGATGTACGAAACAAGTTCGTCATTCAGAATATGTTATAAAATTTGAATAATACGCATTAATTTTGAAATTATAGCAACGACTGCGAGGATTGCAATTTTTTGGGACACCCTGTATAATAGTTTTTTTTCTCTGTTCTTGACCTGGTGGATTGGAAAGAAAACAATCCAGAGACTCCTCCACCGGCCCCCTGCTCTTGAAATACTACAATGCAGTAAATGTGTGTATCAACCACCATGAATTAACCAAAAGGACCCATCCTGACCTTGCGGGCAAAATAGGACTAACCCATGCAAATGGTCCATACCATCCAACCTGAACATTTTATTAACAAAACAACCACAAAAACCAAAAGTCGCTGGCCCCTCTGCTATAGTGGGGCAGTAATATAGCAATGATCAAATTGTTTTCAGGATGTCAGAGTGGGGAAGGAAGCCAAGTACTAGGGCCGCACTGTGCAAACAAACTGGAGATATGACCACATTCATCAAAAACCCCCTCCTTCCCAAAAAGTAACCCCAATACCCAGCACTTCCCAGTCCAACATAACTTTGCACCTTTAAGAGGTGCAATTCAAGTGCAAAGCGGGCCAGAGGCCGCAGGGCCACGGTATGTTGAGGTGAAATTCATGATAAATGGTACAACCACCAAAATCAAATCTGCCCAAGCACATTTTTTCTGCTAAAACAATCACTTGTTTTTTTGCTTTTTTTTAAGAACAAACACTAAACAAAGACAAACACATTAACAAAACAATTACAAACAAACAACACACTTTTAACAATCCCTAGACTTACACAAACTACACAGTTGATCAAGGTGCCTTGGTTTGTACACAAACAATACATTAGTGGAATGAGTTCAAACACTCATAGGACTCTATAATAGTTCATAGGAAGACACCCGCTCATATCACCTAAACAATAAAATCATAATAGATGGGTGTGGGTTGTATTTAAGGACTACTACTCAGTGACGTCATTATGTATTTGTCCTTTCCCATTAATGATACAAAATATGCTTAATTAAGAAGTGAAAAACTTGTCCTATGTGGGTAGAAAGACAATTAATATGGTACCTAACATTCTTTCGAGCACACCAGTGTTCTTTGTTTCTGACTTGTACCACCAGCTCTTTCTCCCTCTCTACTGGTGAGATCATCTTCCTTCCCAGCGTCAACTAATTGTTGAGTGTCTGCAATGTCCAAAGTACTCGAAAAACAAAAAAAAGAAGAACATTGCGGAAAATGTTATCAATAGTTTTCCTTATGGGACTTATATAATGTCGAAAAGATGTGCAGGGGTGTTTTTCTTCTTGATTTATTTCCCCGGAGCGGGTATAACTGCCGCCATAATGAGTTAAGATCATGTCCTTAATATCAAATTAGTTCTCGTTTTGATTGCCTCTCAAAATTTTACTCTCGGATTCTTACCCCATCAATTTTGCACTTTTTAAAAAAAAAAAAAAAAAAAAAAATGCCTCCTTCCGGTGGCCATATGGACACTACATGTTTTAAGCCCACTTCAGAAGGTAAAAAACTTTATTTCGGGTTTAGTCTTGGATAAAAATGCCTATCTATAATGAAAATCAGACAGTTTTTCATAAAGTTTGGCTGCCATTTTGAAATAGGCAGTACGCTCGCTAATGTGCAACCATTTCTGGGTGGAACATACCTAATCCTAGTCAGATGGGGGGGGGGACAATCCTCTTTACGGGTGATTTATTGGAAAATTAATCACCAGGTTGATGCAACAACCTCGAATTTTAAGGCCCCGTACAGAAACTGCTTTGGACTATTTATAGGTTGTTTTCACACTTGGCACCTTAGGTTTTTTAATAATAATAATAACAGTCTTGATATCGCGCCTAATGCAGAGGCCTCTAGGCGCTTTACTTACAGAGAATGGGCAATATAACAATATTAATAGACAATACAAAAAATAGATAAAAGTCTAATGATTAAAACAACAATGATATAGTCAATTATCACATTTCAAATCCTTTAAATTTAAGTAGAATTCGAACATATATATTGTGACCAACAGATAGAAGATAAAGACCCCATTTGCCGCCACCCATACTAAGACATATGGGGATACACCTTAATCGGTCAGCTGTGAGGATCTGTGTGTATGTACCCACCAAGCGACATCGGTTAGTCTTGATCTTTCCTGGATTCAGATGCCTCTAAACCATACCAATGTGAAAAACAACTATCCTAGGCAACCGGCTTGGATGAAGTAGAGTAATAAGAAAAAGACGGAAAAACCAAAAATCACAGGATGGTGATTGGACTGATCAGAAACGGATAAATCAGGAGCCAAAATGTTGTTGTAAATAGGAATGTCTGCAGACGTGACTTGAAAATCGTTGCTGACTGAGCTAAGCGGAGACTGTTAGGGAGTTTATTCCACAAATGTGGCTGCGTACGCAAAAAGATCTATCACCAAGAACTTTGTGATTGAGTTGATGATTTACTCAGCTGGGAGCAAGCAGATGATCTCAAGTTCGCGGTGGTGACAGTGGATGAGTCAGGAGATAGGCAGGGGTGCATGCTGTGGATGGCCTTTATAAGTGAGAAGTAGCCTCTAAAAAATGCCCTCTGTTTAATTGGCAGCAAACCATGCAGGTTGGTAGAGAGCTGGTGTGTTATGTTCTCGTCGACGGATTTTAGGACAAAGGACGGGCAGCGGCATTTTGAACTCGCTGAACCTTGGCCAAGTCTCGTTCTGGAAGGCCATAAAGCAAGGGATTGCAGGAAGGGAATCCAGCTAGTTGTAACAAAGGCGTGGACCAAACTGATGATGTTAGTAGATTTTTCATCAAGGTACGGTCGAAGATGCCCAATTTTCCTTATTGAGAGCCAAGCCGCTTTGCATAAGGCTGTTAAACATGATTGATCATTTAGGATAGCTTATACTTGTTACAGACGTGCAAAAACCTGATTTTGATGATTATTTCGATTTTCTTATTTTACAAATCACTGATAGTACCTTTAATAAACAAGTGTAGCCATTAAAAATTCAATTAGAAAATCAGGATACTGATATTGAACGCGCAAATTAAAGGACCTACTGTAATGGTTATTATGGTCTGAATTTGCACCTTTAATGAGATAATCAACCTAGCTGTATTTTCTTTCTCGCTGTTAAACTAACTTTAATTTCAATTTTATTATTTACTCTTCAAAATTTCAAAATGAGAGCCGAATATCAAAATATTACTGTAATAGTAATATTTATTAGTTAAATTCTCTATTCCCCAGGACAAACTTGCATATGAACTCATTTATTTTAATCAGTATAATGCACACATCATTGTCCACCTATCATCTTTCTTGGTCTGTAAATAAATCTGTTACCAGGGACAAAGGATATGACTTACATCACAATCATTCCGTGAATAGGATTCCTTGACTGGGATAATCAAAAGCTCAAGCACTTTCGTGATATTAGCCTAGATGCATGTAACCTGCACTTGCAATGAGAAGTCGACGGACTTATTTGGCTTCCGGCATGCAGTCACTTATTGAATCTTTCTGGTTGCGCCTTGGAGCTCCTGGGACTGTTTCCTTTGCAATCAGTCCACTCGACTAAAATATGAAGTGAAACCAAGCCAGCCGTAGCAACATTTATCGTGCATTAATAATGCTAACATGACAACATCATCGATAACCCAAAAATAGACCTGCTCTAATTAAAGTATAGGTTAATAAAATGTTTATGTATGAACATCTTTCATTTACATCTTCTCACTAAAAGAACCTAATATTGCGCTATAGAAGATTGTGATCAATGTGCAAACTCACGTAGTTTACACCACGGAAACCATATAGAGGCATCTCAAAAATCATTTTTCCAACAAATCTAGCAATATCTGTACCGATGTTGTCCGACAGTTTTTCATTAACCTTTAATCCAATTATATTTCAAGGGTGGAAAATATGCTTTGCTATGTGGGCCCCCCGCTTATATCGAAAAAAACGAGTCGAGTTTTGTAACAACCGCGGCGAGTTTAAGGGGCTTTCGTATCCTCGTCCCCCTAATTACCTCAAAAAGGTTTGAGCTCTTTTATATAATCTGAACCGTTTTAGGCACTATAATTCTGGGTGTACCTAATCATTAGTTCAATTCGTTCGTATCGTAAGAAATTTTTGGGTATTGTTGTCGGTAAACGGACAGAAAATTACAGCCTAGTGGCCTATGGGACCGTGGGAAACAAGCATTTTGCTCCATTAACACAAAAACCGCAAGTCAGAACAGTAAAAATTTGTGAATCAGCTTTTCTCAAAGATCTCTAATGAGCAATGAATAAAACAGAAGAGGCTGTATCACGAATGCACCTTTAAACGACCGCATCATTTTTTGTAACACCGCGGCGAGTTTTTGTAACAACCGCGGCGAGTTTGTAACAACCCCGCGGCGAGTTTGTACCAATCCAGTTGAGTTTTGTAACAACCGGTCGAGTTTGTAACAAACGCGCATGTTTAAAATAAAGTAAACCAAATCTGAACAAAGTCACAATAAACACTAAGAAAAATGAAAAAAATACAACAAAAAATACGATTTAATGAATTACATATAAAAACTATAATGAATAAAAGTAAAATACTGCAAAACGATAATGAATAAATGACACGATAATTGGAAATAAATAACAATTGGCAAATAAAAATTAAGTAATAAAAATAACTAAAAGAGAAACATTGTAACTTTCACGGCGACAACCGATCCAAAATATTAAGCCTTTTGTACTTTTAAAGATGATACAGAGTAACTTTTAGCACGAACTGGTATCAAAACTATTACCTGTATGCTGCTAAGAAGTGTCGGCCCCCCCCCCCCTTTTTTTTTCCCCGCATACTGTTTCTCTATCTCTGCAGATCAAACTTGCTGGCAATTTCCTCCTTATGAGGCAAAGCTTCTTTTATTACCGTTTCCTGAAACACTTCATTGGTTATTACAACTCCTAGTCAAGTACATGTGTACTCATCTCCATCTCATCATACCTAATTTTACCATCTTATTCAGGCCCGTAGCCAGGAATTTATTGGGGGGGGGGGGGGAAATGCGGATTTGCCAGAAGTGGGGGGTGGGGGGGGGTGTTAGGACAAATAAAATATAAGCATCATCGGCGTTGACAAAACAGTATAATAATAATAGTAATGCGTAATGCATTAGTATTGAACAGTGTATTGACCAATAGTATTCAGATAACCACAACCCTTAAAACAACAGCTTTTACACAGACGGCAAACTCAACATCACAAAGCGGACCTTCAACATGATAAAGCGGACCTACGGCCCTGATCTTATTATTTGGTGGCGGCCAAGCCTCATTCATTATAGCAACTCACCAAAATGTCAAAAGAAGTTAGAGCAATACGGAGTGCAAACCACAAGCCAATTTGGGTGCTTTGATGTGGGTCGGTCATGGGTGTTCCCATGACCCACATACGACCTCGTCCTCGTTTGTTATTTATACAAAAAAAAATCAAAAATAACCCTTCCAGTGGAGTAGATTCTTCAACTCCAACGGTTTTGGAATAGGAAAATATTCTTGACAACATATAAAAAAATTCAGAATTTTTCGTCAAGATTTCGCTTTTACGTGTTAAACCAATTAGGCCGTCTGAAATTGGGATTTCTTGGCGCCTTCCCTGTTATTAGCTGTTATTTTATGAGCTCATTAAAATGCAAAATTGTGTAGTAGATGCATCATGCTGAACTATTTATGGATCCCAAGCCGCCCTGATACACGGGACTGTTAACATAGCCTAAGTAGTAATGGCTGAGCGATCCGGGTATAATATACAGTACAAACATATACACAGGACAAGACCTTCCAGTATGCGAGATCATTTGTGATGCTTACCTGTCGTCCATAATATACAAGTATACAAAGTAGGTATGAGACTAGCGCATCGTACATAGTTTTGCTATAAAGATAAATCTAGTACACGAGATCATTACTGGTACTTACCCGCATTTCTTAACATATTATATATTTCAAAGTGGAGAAAGAAAGACGCATCGCATACTAGAACATTGAGAACAATTTTAACATGGACATACACAACATGCCTAAGACCTGAAAAAATACCTGGACATCCACGCCTGGGCAGGGAATTGAACCCCGGACCTTTCGCACACAGGGCAAACGCTCTAACCACTGAGCCACACAAGCCGCAATGATAAACGGGCTGTTAAGGCAGTAATAATAATGGATGAGCGATCCGGGTATAATATACAGTACAAACATACACACTCCAGTACACGAGATCATTACTGATGCTTACCCGCATATATTATAATTATGATCTTGTGTACTAGATTGTATAGTTATAGCTATTGTTACGGTCCCCTTGACCAAGGCCAAAACCACCTCTAAACTACGGATTCAAACTCCTGAATAACTAGACAATACACTGTAAACTTGATTACAAATTTTAAAACAAAGTATTTATTTTAATTGTGTGTTTAAATCAACCTCATTAAAACATCGATTAGGTATCAATAATCAAAGATTAATCTATAATAATAAAGTTGTTAATTAATGAACTACTAAACTTACTACCTGGTGTGTGCCGCGACGCGGGCTGCAGCAAGATAACTATAAAGATGCAGAACTTACAGTCCTGGCGAATGTTCCAGCGCAAAACTTCAATTTCCAATAGTGGGACGTGTCCACGGACGACTTGTCCTTACTGGAGAAAAAACCAGCTCCTAATGACTCCCGAAGCTCGGAGGTCGACTAAATATAAAGTCCAAAAGTGCTGTAGCTTGTTTATCCTTGGATAACTCGGAGGCCACGGAATACAAAACCGAAGACGGCTACACAGTCGGACGACTATTGGAGCTGAGACAACTATGACAATGTCCACTACTGAAGACAGTGTATAACTACTACTGACATTACTGCCACTGTCAACTATACTTGGAACTCTGCTAATAACTTGGAGCACGATGTTATGAAACTCTGCCTCATCTTCTTTCACCAGGGCTTTATATAGCCTCTCAAACAATTCTAGAAGGATCTAGTCCTCTCTATATGAGTCATGTACTAAATCTAGCCCATTACATCATGAGTCCATCACCCTCATGCACACCGTATCTCTGTCTGTATATACAGTATGGCGCCGCCTATTGACTCATCTCACCTCAGGGTAGTCTGATCTCCTAGACTTGAGTAATCTCCAGAACATTCTAAACCTTTCTAATGAAATCACTATGGTTCTAGACGTTTCTCCGCTTTTCTCATGCTTTCTAATGACTCTGCACACACCAGTATGCACACAAACCAGGTATATTTTTATATTATGTTACTTAGATTAATTTACAATATTTTATGTGCTAATTTATGACTTAATCTTACTCAAAGTGAAATAAATCATGGCTAATTCTTTTTTTTTTTTTTTTTTTTTTTGGAGCTGAGACAACTATGACAATGTCCACTACTGAAGACAGTGTATAACTACTCTACTGACATTACTACTGCCACTGTCAACATACTTGGAACTCTGCTAATAAATTGGAGCACACGATGTTTGAAACTAGTCCTCTCTATATGAGTCATGTACTAATCTAGCCCTTCCAATCATGAGTCCCAACCCTCATGCACACCGTATCTCTGCTGTATATACAGTATGGCGCCGCCTATTGACTCTTCACCCAGGGTAGTCTGATCCTCCCTAGACTTGAAAGTATCTCCAGAACATCTAAACCTTTCTAAATGAATCACTATGGTTTTTCCTAGACGTTTCTCTTCTTTCTCCGTCTTCTCTCCGCTTTCTCATGCTTTTCTTCTATGACTCTGCTGCACACACCATTATGCACACAAACCAGGTAATCTTTTATTTATGTTACTTATATTAATTTACATATTTTATGTGCTAATTTTTATGCTTATCTTACTCAAAGTGAAATAATCATGGCTAATTCTTGGGGCCTGTAACCTATATACTCGTTCCGTGTAACGATGCTATGTCATACCTACTTTCTATTACTTGTATATTAGACTGGCAGGTCTCTGTTTTAGTGTTCCCCCCCCACTCTTGTATACTCTACAACTCTTTCTTTCGCGTCTTGATTAAGTAAAACCTGCAGTTGTCACTGAAGAGGACGTTGCCCCAAGGGGGCTGCTACCTACTCCATGCAATGTTGTCAATGCAAAACGTTTCACAATACAATACATACAAACGGCATTTGATATAGCGGCTTCTCAAAACAAGGTCAAATCGCATTAACACAATAGAGAGTAATACTATTTAGCTAAACTTAATACAACCAGGTAATTGTAAAAGATGAAACCTGAGATAGTACTTAACAATCAACTATAAAAAAGAAACACCTGCACAATTAAATATCATGTGAGGCAATACAAAAACTAATTTAAGCACACGATCACTCTTATGAAATTATGAAAATTTTAGAGCTTTCTTAAAAGTAACAATGGACTGAGTGGCAACAGAGATCGGCAAAAGTTCCATGTCTATGGGCCGATTGCTGAACCCGGTCCCCCCACTGACCTTTTTTGTGCGGGAAACATGAGGGAGCTCCTTGTCATCTGCAGATCGCAATCCTGGCTTGCCAGGAATATACAAAGCGAGGTATTCGGACAAGTAAGATGGTAATTGTCCGGAAATGCCTTGTAGGTAGAAAGCATAAGCTTAAAGAAAACATGCTCACTAATTGTAGCCACATGGAGCTCTTTAAGGAGTGGTGTGGCTGGTGTCCATCTATCAGATCTGAACACCAGCCTGGTCTGCTCTATTCCTGCAAAATCTGAAGTTTACTCGATCTCTGGCCGACTTCCATACAAAAGTGAATTTGGCATAGTCAATGCGAAGATAAAATCAGTGAACAGACGAGATGATGAAAACTCCTCAAATGTGATAAAACGGCGGATCCGGTAAATATTGCGAAGGTGGAAGTTCACAGACTTAATGTTGACCTTTTACAAGGTTCAGGGTCATCGACTTGTCTGATTAAACACGACCCAAGGTTTCTATTGCCGAGGACTGGGGGGAACATCGCACTGTCCCGACCCTGAATTGTAATAGTCTTTGAGGCGACTTGTTGTAATAGGAGACCATGCGATGAAAAATTCTGTCTTTTCATCATTCAATTTGGAGTTTGTTTACAGCGCATCCACTTCAATCAATACAATAACATCTTTCAATCAATACAGAGTGGAGAGTCTTTTGACAGTATGTTTGGCATCACCAATCCAATCTTCGGAATCAAATTCCAAATAGAGCGCAACATCATCAGCATACATGTGGGTAAGCATATTGTGCTTCCGATGATTGATGCGATACAGTATGTGTACATTATGAAAAGAGAGGCCCGACGACACAGAACCCCGAGGAAGACCGAAAGGGATATGATGCTTGTTTGAAATTGCATCCCCAATGCGCACACGAAAAGAGCGGTTCTGAGGTAAGACCGAATCCACTGTAAGGCAGTACCTGGAATTTTGAAAGTAATCACGTAACCTAATCCAAAAGAATGGCGATGATCAACCGTATCAACAGCTGTAGGAAAGATCTATCAGCACAATAGCAACTGCCTTACTGTTGTGAATTGCATGAGGATATCGGTCTTGACAATACGCAGAATGCCGTTTTTCAGTGCTGTGCGTTTCTCTTTCTTTTAAGCGACTGATGAAACTTCTCATTAAGTCTTTGAGACGAGATGAACCTTTATCTGGGCACCACTATTTCTCCATGAACTTAGACCGCAGCTAATATTTGACAACAGGGCGATAGTTTTTGAGCACCTCTTTTTGTCCCTAGGGAAGGCTTTTTTGAGAATGGGTGTCACGGCATCTTCCCGGGGCTTAGCTGGGAAAACACCAGTGCGGATAGAATTGTTAATGATCAGTGTTAATGGCTCAGCCCGAGTTGCAACATTCTCCGTGAGTAACACCATGGAATGTGTCTAAGGAACATGGTTTTGATGGAGTTGACATAAATCACCTTGGTTACCTCTTCACCATGACTGGATTAAACTCATTTATTGGAACGGTCCTCTTCAAGTATTGTTCCGCTTGGATCATTGACGCGAGTTGGACCTTATCAAGGTCCAGTGGCTGATTTTGTATACGTTGTCGCTGAAAAACCTGCAAAATTGAGCTACTTAATTCAGTAACAGAATTGCAGTTAGAAAGTTGTTTAGTTTTGGGTTCAGAAGTCTATTCCGAGTAGAAAACATGGGTTTGGTTGTTAGCATTTTCTAATTGTTCTTCTGTAATAACCTCCTAGCATGAGAATGAGTTTTACAGTCACGCTGATTGTACAGTGTAGCATCCAGAATCGGACAGCTATTTCTATTTTTACCCATTTTTCTCTTCTAAACGTCTACGTTCACCTGGCATCATAACATCTTTAATTTAAACCAAGGTGAAATTCGTTGGTCTAATCATGCGGACACGCTGTTGAGGAGGTGGCATGGGAATCGAGTATCACTAATAAAGATCCTCCTCAAATTTCCAAGCACCTCATCAACTGAGTCCCTCGAGGTCAAGACTGCCAATCATGGATGAAATGTCATTTGAAGAAAGAGTCCTTGTCAATATTCTTTATATTCTGATGGTGCACATAGTTCTCATGAGTGGTGAATTCTGGCTGCTAAGGTACAATTAATCAAACGATGATCAAGAGCCTAGCCCAGCCAAAGGTTCCCCCCCAGCCACAATCCATCTTCAAGACGAGATATGATCAGGTCCGGAGTGTCAGGAGTCGACTGATTTTTCCACTCCGACATACTTATTGTGAATTAACCATCACCGATACAAGCTCACACGTTAATTTTGAGTCAATATCATTATTTAAATTGCTATTTTCCTTTCCTTGGCTACCTCAATTTAGGAAAAATAAAAACAGTATTTACATAATTGGCAGTTGTTTTATTTAATGTCAATGCATTCAGTTTGCTCAAGGACATACGTGATGCAAAGTAACAATGGCCTAAAAAAGAGAACCGAATGTCCAAGTGTGCATGACTCAGAAACCAAGAAAAAAACGAAAAAGTTAACATTGAATAGTCACCCTACCATAATTTAACTTTAACTAAACCCAAGTTGCACTTGGAAAGGATATAAAAAGAGCTGCTGCCGGATGGTCAGAGTCCAATCAGTCATAGCAGGGTAGAATCTTGGCGACATCACTAGTCGAACGACGGAATTCTCCTCCAAAATGCGCCAACCACGCCCTCAAGATGAACGATGACCCATAAAGTTGGTAGTATTTGTTGCCTCCCAAATACCCGATTATACGGCTGTAAATATAATATAGCCTTTACTACTAAGAGTTCTTATCAATTAATAACTTAAATTGGTTCATCTTTCCATAGTATCCAGTTCACTTGAACCATTAAATCATTTCTTTGTTATCATTTAACAAGAAAAACTTCACAGCTTAAGTTATAAAAATAACTAACACAGGACAAACTGTCCGGCATAAAAGTCGCAGAATTATTTTCAGCACCATATAAAGGATTTCAGCCAAAGCATTCAAACTCAAATCTATTAAGTGGAAATTATTTCAATCTTAGATTGAATCTGTAAATAGAATTTTTGAAGGCCAAAAACGATGATATATTAAATATCAATAATTTAGTTTGGAAATAAAAATTAGGCCCACACCCCAAAACTTTAGTAATTTACTTACACGGGGAGGACTGACTCTTGGCTGCGGATGAGTTCAATGGTGGAAAAGAGTGGTTGTTGACTGTAACTGACCCTTCCACTTCCCACCAAACATGGCAAGAGAATTCATGTTTGCTCTGCATATGCTTACAGAAGAATCGTGGACCTTTATATTGTAGTTTTGCAAACCTGTAGAAACCTCAGGATTTAATAGCCAATGTGGAACTACATCACAAACTCCAATACAAACACTACATTTTGTGTTTTGCAAAATGGCAGAGATTGTGGCCTCAACGGAAAATCTCAAAAGACTGCCAGGAGATCATTTATCAATGCTGTAAGGCAAAAAAGCCCCAATTTTGCATATCACACAAATGTATTTAACAAAACAAAGCATCAGACCTTTCCAAAAACATTCACATTCCTGGACCTGAGTGCTTCATTGAGACGGTTTCTGCACTGCTCTATGCCTGTATGGATTATCTATGAACCACAGAAATACAGCATGATTTTAAAAAAGGGACACAGGGAAACTATGGGACACAGAGTGGGACCATCTGTATGGGTAGGGGCCTAGATATGCTGAAGTGAAAAACCAGTAAGCAGCCAGAATCTCCAAAAAAGGAATGGACTCGGTTTAGCGGGGAGGTCAAGGGGGTCCAAAATGCAACATTGAAATCACCCAGCAGTATGTTTTTGCCGGGGAAGGGAACAAAATGAGCATCTCATAAGGAAAAGTTTATTCAAACTCTTTAAAGTCGACTCAGAGATTTCTAAATATATTTTTTTGTTAATATTAATGAAAAATAGTTCAACTTAGAACTAAAAGTAATCCCTAAAATGAAAAATTCCGAAATTTGAGATGTATCGGAATTTTCATTTGATGCAGTAAACATTTATGTGTAGTATTAAGTCCCATAGATACTGTGTATAACAAAAAGTCCGGATCCGGAATTCTATAACCAGTTGTGATTTTCGATAATGGAAGGAATTCCGATTTAAGCTTAGCATTTTCACACATGATGAATATGGACAAGCATGTATATTACATGCAAAAACCGATTTTTTTTGCAAATTGAGGGCGCCCTCCTTAGAAATCTCTGAGTCGGTCTTTTAAGAATTGACTTATTTTGAGACCATTTCCCTGGAAGGTGGGACGATACACAGGGCTGAGTCTAAACTAGTTTTGTTTATTACCAAACAAGCATGCAAAAAGAAGGTGATTAAGCAGGGGGTGTATTTGAATGTTTAGGCAAGTTTTTGTGGATTATCCCAACACACCATGGTCATAAGACTTCCTGGGAAAGTGCAGGAGGGTATCCTCGGCAGCATCTCCAGCAAGACCACAGGGTCGCTTTCCGCCAACAGGGTTCAGTTATCACAAAAAATGTCCACATCATTCTCACTAAGTTCATCATAAATAGAGACCGTCACAACGGACGCCTAATCTGTGAGTTTGGACTACTTTTGATGTCTAAACTCTAGTTTCCAACTTATACAGGCGATGCCAAACAGGATACATCAAAGAACGGATTAAATGTTATGATGGCAAATTGATTTCAGGTGAGGACATACCAAATATTGGCCTTCCTGATTCAGTTTCAGTATTCAGTCATTTATTTCACCATGATCAATACATACAAAGTGTAAAAAAAAATAGTAGCGGTGGGTGACCAAGCAGAGCAAAGCTCGAGAATTGGCCACCCTTATTATTCTTAAGTTAACAAGACAAAGAACATACATGTGCAAGACAGACGGTGAAACGAAGAATTTGCAGAGTACAGGACAAAAAAAAAGCAGAGGCGACAATACAATACAGAGTGCAATAGTTGCAATGACAAGTTGATTAACTGAGTAAGTCATTTTTAAAAGCGCGCATAAAAGAATATACATATAAATGGGACAAGAGACTTTAATTACACAATGTAAATGGCAAAGAACAATAGATTCATGCAAAAATAGTTTAAGTATACCACGTGTAATACAATGAGAGTTAGATACTCGTTTCAACAAGATGTAAATAATACAGCTGGTAAAGAGTTCAAATATAAATATGCTAATAGGTAGAAGAAATAAATATATCACAGCTGTTGAGTATCATTTATTATGGACTCTACTCAAAGCAGATTAATAAAAAAAAAAAGGCCTACGCAGCCCTGACCAACTCACATCCGGAGCACAATGTTAAGAGTTTTAATCGCGGGTAGATATAGATTTTGCCACTAAGAATTAGTTACACCAGAACCCCTGGGGAATGGGCACAAAGAGGGTGCTACAACATAGAAACCAAGACCCCGTAGGCCCAACGGCAAGACGCCCGCGTGATCGGAATTTTTACTGATACGGGCATGAACTCACACATCTCTACTTAAATCAGTGTCAAAAAACTCTGTCGCCACTGGTTAAATTTGTTCTAAAAAAAGGGAAAATTAAAAAACAAAAAAACCGAAAAAGAAAACCAAAATTCAAAAAACAAAAAAAGTAAAATTAATATTTAAAAAAAGGGACATGTATTACAATAAACATAGCATGATAATAAGCAACAATATGTTAAAGAAAAATTAAAAAGTTAGTTGTGAATGGAAATAATATACGTTTTAAACTTATTTTGGAGAGCGAGACAACAGAGTTAGAATTTTTAATGTTCTGTTTATGTTGTTCCAACAATAGGACCTCGATGTCTGATGTTGTGTGTTACGAGCCAGATAGTTTTTAAAGTTGTATTGGTATATATGTATCCACAGATCTAACAGCATAGTCGTGGATTGTATTGACTTGAATAAATACTGAGCACAAAAAACTCGGGAAGCAGCTTATTATAAAATTGAACATAAAGTTGCTATTTGGAGCTTTATGTATGTCATGAATTGTCCAGAGTTTGAGTGAGGCAAATAAAGGTGGTGTGTGGCAAGAAAAGGCGAGTTTGTACATAACGAATACTTTCTTTTGTTTTAAATGGATGCTATTGTAGGTACAGTGTTACGGTCTGCCCAAATATTAGTAAATATTGAATGTGCGTAGAAATAAAACTGTTATAAAGGGTAATAAAGTATTATTGGGTAAAGAGTGTTTAAGCCTAAATAAAATTCCAGAATATTTGGAAACAATATTTGCTACATAAATAGTGTGATGCTTCCAAGTTAGTGCTTCATCGAGTGTGATTCTGAGAAACTTAGTAGAGGAAACTTGTCAATTTGTTTGTTTTCTATGTTATCGACTATATCTTGATAAGAACGGTGCTAACCTATTTTTGAAAACATAAAATTGGTTTGTCAATATTGAGTGATAATTTATTGCCTTAAGCCAATGGGAAATATTACAAGTAACGGTTTATTAATTGTATGAGGTATGGGAAATTTTATGCGAAATCAGGAGATTGTATAGTATGCGGTATATAATAAAAGTACAAAATATTAGAGGAAAACGCGATATATTTAGATATACTATGAAAAGTATGACCAAGAATTGATACTGTGGAAACTCGCATAGGGAATTCTTAAAAGATGAATTTGGCATGGATGAATGAAACAAATTGTGATCTTTCATGTAGGTAATTCCTGAACCACTCGAGGAAAACACGGACACCAGAATGAGCAAGATTAGAAAGGAGAATGTTATGATTATTGTGTCAAATGCCTTCGAGAGGTCCAGGAAAAACAAAAGCTATGACTGTTATATTCCAGATCAGACATATTTGTTGTAGGCTACCATAATGGCCATATATGAGGAACAATTAGAACGAAAACCAAACTGTGAAATATGAAGCAAGTCAAAAACGTGAAATAAAATTATATAACCTAGTTTGCACGATTCGCTCAAGAATTTGGAAAAAAACAGGGAGTACAGATATAGCCGATAATTTGAGAAGAAATTGTTGATACGCCACTTTGTAAATGGGATTATTTGTCTATTTTAGTTTAGTTGGTACGATACCTGAGTGAAAGAAGGTTGATATATGGGCGAAGTGGAGGGGCAATAATTATTTTCGGACGGATTTGATTAATATGGGGTTAATTTCTCAAAGCCACTGCTAGTGTCGGATTTCAAATTGTGTTACAAAATTTTGGAAACCTCTTCAGTGTCCGTAGAGAAAGGAAAAAGCAAAGTGGGAGAGTTAATTTTATTAAGAAATGATGAAAATGAATGTTACAATCTTTAATTTCCAGCAAGATGGGGGCCGATATTAGAAAAAATAGCTGGTTAATCTGTTTGCGATGAGGAATGGGCTTGGTTTAGGTGATGATCATATCATAAAAAAACGTTGGTAATCTGGGTTTGTTGTACGACCGAGAATGTCATTAGTTATTAAAATGTTCCAGGTGAGTTTAGTGTTATTTTTACAGTTTTTATAGTTTGTTGGGTGTAGTAATCTTTTTCGAGGCTCTTAATAAAGTAGTTAAATCATTACGATAAGTAGTGAATGATCTTATATATAAGTTGGATGGGCAACATATTTGAGGTGAAGCTTCTCCTTACGAGTAAGATTGAAGTATGTGGGCCGTAAGCCTATGGTTTCCGAGGAATGCGATGATTACGGGACTTAGAATACGCGTTTAGATGAGAAGTAATGTTTGAAATTGGAGAAATTTTAAAAAGAACGCGTTATAAGCTTCGTCCGCAGAATTGAAATCATGAACAACAAACTTCCAATCGGACCAAGATTTAAATGATTATGAAAATTTCGGATAGACGTTCATTAAATAATGAACGGGTGGTACCAGTGGCTGGATGGTTGACTTAATCGGAATTGAGTTGGTTTTGGTCAAATTGAAAAAATTGGAAAATGGTCAGTTAGGCCATACAACACACAACTCCTGGACTGATTTGATGAAGATAACATTTGAAAAGATGTGTCAATTAAAGTAGCAGAGGTAGGAGTGACTCGTGGTCTATCAATCAGAGGATACAAACTATTATTATAAAAGATACCAGGAAATTTCGGATTGTATTGTTGTCGTTTGCATTGTAATGAAATCAAGATAAATCGCTGAAATATTAGCAAATTTTTGTTTTCAGTGGAATAATATTAAGAGAATGATCAAGGGGGTCTGTGATAAAGGCATTACCAGTCCGATGTGCTCGGTAAATTGTTCCAATAGTGTTTTGCAGAGGGTAATGGATTTCCACAAAAAAGTGATTCGAGTGAGGGAAGGTTAGCAGTATTTGAGCATAGATTCAAATCTTGTCTAACACGATACAAAAGGGAACTATGAATATAAAAAGCTGCACCACCACTACGCCTTCCCCCATTCTGGGGCATTTAATAAGTTATTAATTTTCAATATCAATGTGTTAGAGCCATAATATGAACCATGTTGATGGATAAAGATACTAATAGAAAAAACGTGGATTGAAGCTGGAAAATGAAAGTATGAAATATTGTTAAAATTTTTGGTGAAACTACGAGAGTTGAATATGAAATAGAAAAATCATCAATTACGTCACCTTTCAAATAATCAGTTATCAAAGATATATTTGCCAGAAATTAGTGTGTGATAATTGTTAAGGATCAAAGTGATTGAATCTATTAGGGTTAGTATTTTCAAACTGAAAAGGAGTTGAAATTTTAACAAGCATGCGATTGTATCTAAGGGGTGATCAAACAAAATAAAGCAAATTTAAATTCATGTTCATCAAACATAATGTTAAAGGGAAGGCAATATATCACCATACAATTTAAAAACAACCAAGTAAGATGATCTATAAATCCGTAACAAATACAAGAAGGTGATAAAATAAATTACATGATGAAACAGATAAAATTATGTTGATGTCTCAAAAATAATTTTACTGCGATGAATTACAAATTTTTTTTTTTGTTCGCCATAGTAATAGATTAAACAAATCAAAGACCATAAATATGATAATAAAAACTTGGACATCGAGCACATTGGGCAACAGTTGAGTTGAGAAGAAAATGACTATTCCAGAGTAGGTAGCAAACGTAGTAAACATATAAATCATTAAAATATTCATTTGTATTATGACTAGCAAAATCAACTATAAACATTGCATTAAAGTATAAACAAGTACTTGCACATTTACAAAACTAACTAGGAAGACTCTGTAAATGCGTTCTAATTCCCAACCATGTCATGCCAAACATACAACAACTAAAAATTTAACAGTAAGCGAGAGTAAAAAAAATCCCGTAGGACCATACAATAAGGGGAAAAATTTTAGCAAGCCGGGGTGAACTACCAAGGAGGTATCAAAGTTGAAGAAGAATTAACCGGGAAGGGAAATTAAGCTGGTCAGACTATTAAAATTTTGGGAATAAATAGGGAAAAAAACCAAAGGTAATTAAGCATAACACATTAGATGTTGGACTTACAACAACAAAAAGTGATGAGCACCATTTAATTGGTGGCTGGGATATGGAAAATTGCCACATAATAAATTGCAAGATAATGTAATAAGCAAAAATAATATTAGGAGTAATTAAATGAACAGGTGCAAAGCTTCAGTTGGCGTATGTGGAAAGTCATGACACAAATCGTAATCCTAAATAATCGTCGGCAACATCAACATCTTCAATATAATCATAAGATCACCACAGTAATAGTTATAAGAATGATTAGGATAACGGCATGGTAGACTAATACTAAATACATATGAGATGACAGCGTGGGCATTTTTTACCAGGTCAAATTGACAAAATCAATAAAAACATGATTTTTTACCAGATCATCACAGATATCATAAAAACATCAAAAGCATAATCAAGACATCAAAATCATCAAAAATCCAACACTCATCATCAAACATCAAAAGTCATAATCATAAACATCACAAATCACTCATAATAAACAATCAAATCATCCTCATAAGACATCAAAATAATCATCCTTATCGCAACAAAACCACTAAAATAATATTAACGATAATGTAATACTATGATTAAAATAATGATATTAACTAACAATAGTTTGTGGCTATAGAAGAAGAATGGCCAAATGCAAAAAACGAACAGAGGGATCCAATTCAAAAATTCTGTGCATCAGAATGAGAATGAACCAAAGCGCCGGATGGCAATATGAAAAAAGAGGCGAAAAACAAGGTAAGCTCAGTACCACAGAACCATCGAAGGGGAGACCCTCAGTTACTATGATAACACAACCAGATCAAGAATTAACAAATCCAAATAAAGGCAAAAATAAATACCAGCATTTGGTAAGAATAACCCATCGTAAAATATGGATAGTAAGGTATGCCTAACAAAACTGCCAATAATATAATAATAATTTACAATACACACATGAATGATTTATCATGGGACAGTCCAAGAGCCGTTCAGGCATGAGGAATGTATTATAAAAAACAGCAATTTGAAGAAAAAAATGCAGGAATAAACGAAATGGCAATCCTTGGTCTCACGGACCCGGACGGGAAAAGGGTAGTGTCCATAATTATTCAAACATAATAAGTGTCAAGTAAAGAGGTATTTGAATATACGACTAATTGCGAATGGACAACCAAAGTTTGCACAATTTTGAACAAGGAAAAAAAAAAACCAGCTAATTACAAAAATAGTACATACATTATATGATTCTCATGGACACTTCTAAATCCGGACATTAGGAGCAAGCAAAAAAAGACAGCAGTGAGGAATTGAGAAAAGTGCACCAATAACGAAGGAAGCAGAAATATTGTCAATAAATGGACGGAGAACATGTGAAGTGTCCATATTAACTTATCAAAACAAAAAAAAGTGACAAGTAAAAAGTACAATTAATGCATGTGAATTGGAAAATTGTTGACATAGATAAATTTTGAATAAAAAACTGCGACAATAATGATAATAGAAGTAATAATATTATAAATACTGAGATACACATGAATGATTTATCACGGACACTTCAAAACCGGCGATATGCATGAACTAACATAAGAAATACAGGAGTAGACTTGGAATTGAAAATAATGACACAACAGAGCGGAGATGTTGTCCAGAAGAAAGAAACGTATAAGGGTACGTGAGGAGTGTCCGTAATAATCAAGCAAATCAAATTCACTTGTCTATATAGAAGATAGCATTAAATGCTAGTGAAAAATGCTGAACAACCATTATTTTTGACATTTAAGCTAAAATATAAAAAATATAAAATAAATAAAAGAGTAGCTAATTATAAATATAAACATAATGATTCTCACAGACATTTCAACGGTCATTCGGGAGCAGCAAAATAATTAAAAAAATGACCAGCGAGGAGGAAATTAGCTGAGCACCAATAAATGAAGCGACAAGATGTCGGAGGAAAGACGAGGCAAAAATGTGAGGTGTCCTGATTAATCATATAAGTCAATCAATTGTACATGAAACGCACACAGAAATACACAAATACAGAAATGCCAAATTAAAGACATATATGTGCATGCATCCCAGAGAATATCTTGTATAGACGGCAGAAGATAGGTCATGCATAGGGAGCATGACAGCACAGAAATGCTATGGGAGCTTACACCAAATCAGTACACTATATTATAGGAGAATCAAATTTAATAATAAATACAACTTGCAAAACAGTTAAATCACACAATTACATGTAGGAACAAAAGTTCAGATTGCAACAAGGTTGGGTTAAATAGTAGCTAATTATAATACACACATTAATGATTTTACGGACACTTCACCGGTCATTCAGGAGCAAGCATATAATAAAAATAATTAAACAAAATAAAAAGCCAGAGGAAAATAGATGAGCACCAATAATAAAGCGACAATGTTGTCTGGGGAATGGAGGAGGCAAGATGTGAGGTGTCCGGGATTAATCATAAATCAATTTCATGTTAAATTAAAACGCAATCATATGCTAAATAAAGACATATCTGATCATGCATCACAGAGCATATCTTGTATAAACAGCGGAAGGTAGATCATGCATATGGAAAATGAGCATTTAGCTTGCTATAACATACAAACCAAAAACAAATAGATAAAATATAAAATTCATAAAAATACAACTTGCAAAACAGTTGAATCACACAATTAGTAACAGAGTTCAGATGGCAGCAAGTTTTTGAATAAAACTAAATAGCAGCTAATATAATACACACATTAATGATTTATCACGGACACCTCACGGTTTATCACAGAGCAAGCATATTTAATTAATAATAATAATTAATAATAATCAAAAACTAAAGCAAGGAGGAAAGTAGATAAGCATACAAAATAAATGAAGCGACAATGTGGACTGATGAATGGCGGAGGCAAACATGTTGGGGTTTCCGGATTAATCATAGTCAAAAAATCATGTTCCATGAAAAGAAGGTATAAATACATAATTGCAAAACAAAGAATATCTGATCATGCATCTCAGAGGATATCTTGTTATAGAAAACGGAAGATAAATCATGCATATGGAAACATGATGAAAAGCACCAAAAATTCTTGGGAGCAACATCAATCAGGAACATGATTATAGGAGAATACAATTTAATAACAATAATTGCCAACAGTTGAACAAATCACACAATTAGTAACAAAAGTTCAGATGGCAACAAATTTTGGATAAATATAAAATAGCAGTGATTATATTACACACATTAATGATTTATTACGGCCACTTCAAACAGCATTCAGGGCAAGCTATAATACTAATAATAATAATAAAGAAGCAAGGAGGAAAAAAGATGAGCACAATAAACTGATCGACATGATGTCTGAGGATGGCAGGGAGAGCAACTGTGAGGTGTCCGTGATGAATCAAATCACCAATTGTACATGAAAGCTAGCATTAAATACATAAATGCAAAACAAAGACATATCTGATCATGCCTCCCAGAGCATATCTGGTATAGGCTCCTGCACAGACTAAATTAGTGAATGGACTTTTGTTTGTCTCCAGATCAACCAAGCACGAGAGAATCAAACAATGCACCCGGTTCACCTGAACATTCAGTTATTGTCGAAGGTGATTCCTTTCTGCATTTTCTGCATTGTTGGGTTGTTCTGGGGCCAGGTTGGCCAAGTTACCTATTGACCTCTCGTGAAATCGCGACAAGCTCAAAAATGCTCTGGGAAACATACATCAATCAGTAAATATAAACTATAGGATAGAATACCAATTTAATAATAAATACAACTTGAAAAAGCAGTAAATCACACAATAGTAACAAAGCTTCAGATGGCACAAGTTTGTGAATAATAAGATAGATAAAATAGAAGCTAATTATAATACACACATAATGATTCATCACCGACACTTCACCGGTCATTCAGGAGCAATCATATTAATAATAATAATGAAAAATAATAAAAAAAAATAAAGCAAGGAGGAAATTGGAAAGTAGTACAAGAGCACCAATAATGAGCGACAATGAGTCTGGGGAATGGAGGCGGCAACATGTGAGGTGTCAGTGATTAATCATAAATCAAGTTATTGTTACATTAAACGCAAGCTATAAATTATGCATACATTACAAAATAAGAATATCTGATCTGCATCCCAGAGTATTCTGTATAGCGGCGGAAGATAGATAATAATAATATATAATAATACAAACAGGCTTATAGAGGCGCTTACACCGAAAGTCTCTAGCGCTATGGTAAAGGAACATAAATACAAAACACAGTACATAAACTGAGAGAGGCGTGAAATAATCAAGTACATGTTACATGTATCACCAAATGCTTTAGTAAACAGATGAGTTTCAAAACAGATTTGAATGACCAAAGAGACTGAGATTCTCTGATATGACGAGGTCGTAAATGTTCAAAGTTCTGGGAGAAGAAGAAGCATGGTGAAAAGAACGACGAGCATGAGGTAATGGTGGAAACTGATGGAGAGATGAGGTGAGCTTGGAGGAGGCGCGAAGATTGCGAGATGGTGATATCCTTTGACAGTCAGCAAGGGTAACTGGAGCAAGTCCATGAAGACATTGTAAGTCAAAAGAAGAAACTTTGTATATAACACGATACTTCACTGGAAGCCAGTGAAGTCGACCGCAGCACAGGAGGTGATTATGATCGCGAGAGCGTGAGCCGGTGATAAGTCTGGCAGCTGAATTTTGAATTCGTTGAAGCTGGGCAATTTGTGAATCAGGAAGACCATACAGTAGATATTACACTGATCAAGATGGCAAGTAATAAACTAAAGTTTCAGTTGATCTTTCATCTAGATTATTCCTGATATACGACAATGGTAGAGCGATTAGAGGCAGAACGACAATTTATGATGTAAACATTCATGCTGAGATTCGTTAGCGATTATGACACCCAAGTTACGGCAGATTATCATTCAACAGGCTGAATAGAAACATTGGCAATATTAACAGAAGAATAGAGGTGAAGTTTTTCTGAATGAGATGTGTTGTGAAGAACCTCAGTTTTATCTTCATTCAGATTCAAATCGTTAGATGAGGACCCCCAAGACGTGATTTGTTGCCGATACATTGTTCAAGTGTGGGAATAAGAGTAGCACCGATATTGTGTTTCCGATGACCTTTAAACTTGGGTGTCATCAGAAATCATGCTCCCAAAATCATAGGTAGCAATGATGTCCTCAAGAGGAGAAGTGTACATAGTGAATGATAGTGGTCCAACAACCGAACCTTGTGGACCCCTCAAGGGGCGTGGGGGGTTCAGAGATAGAGTCATTAATGACGATGGATTGGGAACGATCTTGAAATATGACGTAAAACCAGTTAAAGCAGGCCAAGTAGGAATTCCAATATCTGTTGGCAAGACGTTTGAAGAAAAATGTTGTGATGAATAGTGTCAAAAGCCGCAGAATAGTCGAGGAGAATCAGAACAGCTTCATTTCCATAATCAAGTGCAAGGTAAGAGATCATTTGTACTTACACGGAGGGAGTAAGGCAGTTTGAGTATTATAGCAGGTTGTAGGCAAGATTGCATTTTTCCAAGAAGACTGTTCTGAACAGATAATCTGTGAATTTGGCTGCACAAGAACGCTTCAATTGTTTTAGCAAGAAATGTAAGGTTGGCGACAGGGCTATAATTTTTCAATACTTCCTTGTCAGACTGAGTTCGTTATTAGTTGGCGTTACCGAGCGGATTTCTTTAATTTACGATGTGTCCGGACAATTTTCCATTCACAAAGACACGTTGATGATGTTAGGAATGATAGTACAAGTTCATTCATACACTTTTGAGTAACCATGTGGGGATAGGATCCCGACTACTAACAGGTTGAAGATGCTGATTTCAATGATGATAAATGTCTCTGTACGCCTCTTCAGATATTAAGAAAAACTGTGAAAAAGGAAGAAAGACGCGCATGGGTCATCCTCAGAAAAATGTAATGAAGAGACAATAATCAGTGAATTGTTGACAAGATTAGATTTGATCTATTGAATCTTGTCACTGAAAAAATAGAGGGAAAATCGTTAGCATATGGAAACATGCTATATGGAAAATACAAGCTCAGAAAATGTGGCTTTCCTTGGGGGTGAAGGAGCAGGGACCTCAATCAGTGAACAATGTAACTATAGGAGTAGAATACAATTTATAATAAATACAACTTGACAAGACAGTTAAAGCACACAATTAGGAACAATAAGTTCAGATAGCAACATAGGTTGGTGCCTTGCTATGTACGCTAATTAAATAATACAATAGCTACTATAATACACACATTAATTGATTTTTCACGGACCACTTCAACCGTGTCATTAGAAAGCAAGAAGATATTATTAATAAGCAATGAATAAAGGAGGAAATTAGATGAGCACCAATAAATGAAGCGACAATGTTGTCTGGGGAAATGGAGGATTGGCAAACATGTTGAGGTGTCCCGTTGATATCATTAAATCCATGATATTGTTACTAAACGACCCCAATCATAAGTGCAACAAATAAGAAACGTCTGATTATGAATCCCAGAGCATATCTTGTATAGTCAGCGGAAGGTAGATCATACATATGGAAACATGACAAGCTCGAAAATGCTCGGGAGCATACATCAATAGTACATGTAAAACTATAGGGGAATAAAATTTAATAATAAATACAAGTTGTAAAACAGTGATCATACAATTAATAACAAGACGTTCAGATGGCAACAAGTTTGATATAAATAATAGCAGCTAATTATAATGCCCCCACATCATTGATTTTTTTTGTTTTGTGTTATTACCTGTGACTGTCTGGGAGGGCGGGGAAAAAGAAGAACTACACCAAAAATTAGCCACCAGACCACATAATCACGTCACTTTTTTAAACAACACAATAATAGTTTACCCTATATATATAGTATTCATAGTTAAAACATGATTAATTTAGATATATTTAAAAAAAAAAAAAAAAAAAAAACAATGTTTTTCAAAAATCTGATTTCTGAAGTTGAGTATGGGGGATCAATTTTTCTAATCCATACTTTGCTTTCAATTCCTTGTTCATGTACTAAAAACTGGCTATTTTATCAAGTAATTTATGTTTGTAACTATCCATTTATCCACATGATTAAGTATTTAAGGCTATATTTGGGTATTGGAAGAATGCCAAGATACTATTTCTGTATTAGAACTAAAGATTAACGGCAATTATTAAAAGACTGTAAGTGAAATCATTCCAAACTTTCACCACCGTTTTGCAATTAAAGAATAAATGTTGTTATAGTCTCCTCAGTCTTTTACAGACAAGTCTAGGTTATTTTTCGACATATTCATAATAAAAAGAGATGAGTTGTCCCCAAAAATTATATTTGTAATGCCGGTATTGAAAAACCATGCGTTTTGTGTCGAAAAGAGTCTTAAAAGGGAGATCGTTATAATCCAACCATCTTTCCATCGGTATCAAAGCTATTCAGGTATATTCTCCCATTTTGTTTTTTTCGCTTGGTTATCTTCTACATTGATGAATAATAGTTGAATAGATCTTTTGGATCCTTTTTTTTATCTTAATATTATATTGACATGAGAAGGGCGAAACGGGTATTGTAAATGGTCATCTATGTCTATTTTTTCCGGCAAGTTACGGAGAACTATTTTACTTGGACTTGCGTTATTTCAAAAAAGTAAAAAAATCGATTGGAGTGTAAATTTTTCGACAAACTCATTATTGTCAACATTCACCGTTACATTTAGCAAAATCGTTAATAAAACGAATGCCTTTTCGTCCAATGCTTTAAAATAATAATTGTTTGTTATATTTTATATCATCATTTCTCCATATCAACTGGGTTTTTGCATCTCGTGCATTATCAATTTTAGCCCTGTGTTTAAACAAAGCCCAGCATTAAGCCACGTCTTTCCAAAAGGCGTTTGCTGTGCCAGATGCTTTTGATCTTAGATAGCTTTCCCCGTACATTAAATTCATATATAGTGATCCCGTGCAATTTCGGAATGATTCGGTACATTTATACTCACAACGTGTATTATTTCAAAATACGTCTACTCCATGGAATTTTTAAGAGGCAAAAAAGCATTCAATATTATCCATTTTGGTACCACCTTTCTTTATACATATTTTCCATGTGCTTACGTTTTATTTATCATGTTTTGATTTCCAAATAAATTCATATATAAGCTTGTTTTAGTTCTCGCAAGAGAAACCATCCGAAGGGTCAGGAAAGAGAGAGTACTAAATGATTAAATTGTGAAGGAATAATGACTTTACTACAGTAATCCTACCCAACACAGTTATAATTCTTTTTTCCAATATTGCACTGGCTTTTTAACTGTTTCAAACAACACGCAATTTAAAATTGGAAAGTAGACACCTCTTTAGCTTCAAGGAAAAATCAACACCCAAACAGGTAAAAGCACCCTCGGCGACCCAGCATAGCTTTTTCCTTGTTTTAAACGGAACTGCTATACTTACTATCTTACCAATCCATATAACCTGTTTGATTCGTTTATTTTCATACCAGATATTAATTAATATTATCTCAATATATTAATTGTAGAATAGATGGTTATCCGTATCCATCTAGAAATACTGTGTATCGTCTATGGCCTATTGGGTTATTTTTTGCTTCTAAAAGTGCTAATTAATACCTTTAATTAAAATTTATTCTGCCTTATCATTATAGATAACATTTCGGCGTCGAGAAGAAAATATTATGGTATTGAGAGGCATCGCCCTGTCTAATATCCTCCTTTTATTATCAAATCTGAGGGAAAGGTGACCGTTAACAAGAACTGAAGATGAGACTATCTGTATACTAAATAATTGTATCCATTCTTTTGATTAAGATCAAATTTAAAAAACATCTAATACTTTGAAAATTGAAATAATGAGAATACTGAATCAAAAGCTTTGCAAAATCTAAAAGCAATAATACCAGGATTTTTTCTGCTTCAGTTAATGAGAGATATCATCAATAGTTCTTATATTTTATATATGTAGCTACCGACATAAATCCTTTTGTCTTCGTGAATTAAGTTAGTAGTAACCGCCTTTATCGATGGGATAGTACCGGAGCAAGTTTATATATAACAATTAAGTAAAGATATTGGGCGCAGTTTTTCAAAATTGCATATGATTGTTCACCTTTGGTATCAGGAGTTATTTATTCCTAATCTCTGGTGGATGACAATTTCATTGTATCAAAAAGCGTCATTTATGACTAAAATAAAGTATGAATGTCTTTCCAGAAGAATTAAAAAACTCCACTGTAAAGCCATCTGATCCAGGACTTTTGCCATTTTCATCATTTTCAGTGTTCGCAAGCTTCGTCATATTGAGCTTACCATCTAGGTTGTTGAGACTATTATTTAAAGCTGTAAATTTTTAATTTTCTTTTTATATCATCAAATAAGTGAGATCTATCATTCGGTCTTTATTATTGTAGAAGGTTTTCAATAATATTTTGTGTTTCTTCAAAATATGCTTTTGACTCTTTGTTTTTAACCCATTTCGAAAGTAAGCGATTGATTGATTGTATCAATTTGTTTCTTTTTTTCGAGATTGAGAAAAAAAATGTGTGGCTTTTCGCCAATTTTCAATTAATTTTCCTTTGCTCTGACCATTGTCCCTCAATTTCTTCATTTCTCTGTTATTAATTGGATTTGTTTTTCTTTCAGCTGGATTTGGAGATTAGGGTTGAATTAGTTGTAAATTCTAGCTGTTTATCTCTTATTCCAAAATCTTTTCTAATTTAAAAATATTAGTTTTCATTTCTTATAGCATAAGTGCTCTAATTTCCATACATAAAAACCTCTAAAAATAATGAATAATCCTTTTAAATTGAATTTCACTTATCGGGATCTGATCTATGGAATTTTAGGTTGTAAGGGGAAGCTGCATATTGAATTGTTAATATCCTTGAGTTTCTTTGATCAAGTAATTATTCTGTAAAGATAAAAGGGGAATTATTAAATTTCCAATATCCTCTTGCCCCTCTTGTATTTTTTCGATCCAGATGATAGTAATTATAGAATGATCTGTTCTATATATCCAGGTCAATTTCAACATGGGTCATAAGTGATGACAATTCTTTGGATATAAGGAAACAATCTAATCTTGCCTGTTTATTGGATGATTTCTACGCCAGGTGAAACGTTTAATTCAGGTTTTAATTTATCCGAGGATCAATCATATCATGCTATTCTTTCAAAATAAAACTGTGTTCTCTGGCTTTGGATTATTAAACTGTATAATTATAATTATCCAGACTGGATTTTGTGTTAAATTCCAGTCACCGCCTTTAAATTAGTGGGTTATCAAATTGTTTTAGAATATTAAATAATTTGTCTAAAAAGGAAGGGAGTCTTCATTCGGCCATAAAGAGATATCAACGTAAATCTAAAACTGCTTACGGTCACATCAAGAGCTAACCAATTTCCACGATTATTTTCTAATGTTAGTACTGTAAATCAATATGTTATTAAAAGGATAGCGTACCTCGGACTGAGATGTGAAGTACTATAGTAAAATTTCCATTCCATGTAAAGCCATTTCTTATTTATTTCATCAAGCCAGATGAGTGTCCTGTAGACAATATATTGTATGCGGTTATCTTTCAAAAAGTCTAATACATCAGTTTTTTTTTACGGTACCAACAATCTACAATTCATTGATAAGAGTTTAATGCATTCTGTCATAGCAGACACGTATGATAAATATTACATAAATAAGCAGAATCCTACCATGTGAAATTGTACATCGATAGCGTTAATGCATAGGGCCGAATTATATAACAAATGATACATAGACAGAGATAAAATAGCATAACATCAAAAATTGCAAAAACAAGGTGGACAGAATATCAGGTAATGGTAAAATTTTCTATCAATAGAAAAATAATATCCCAAAAACAAGGAAAACAAATATAAAATGACAGTGAAAAACAACATTGGAACCCCAGAAAGCTAAGATAAATACCCAGCGAACCGTGATCAATCTCATTTCACCCAAAAGTACTATACATGGACGTGTTTTATGAAAATACCAAAACATATATACGTGCATTAAAACTGGACTGTCACTCATTCCGAATTTGTAAGAAGTATCAGCCTAATCGTTATTTTGGTCCTCAGTTGTTCATCAAGCTATAGGAAAAAAAAACCATATGTAACAAAAAAAGGAATAATTTTTGGCAATAAATCTTCCCTTCTTGTTTTAATCAACCAAAAAGTCAACTTTCTTTGTATTTTATTCCAATTAATCGAATTGTAATGGAAAATTAAAATATTTACTTCATTTCCCCCCATGTTTTATCTTATTCATACATAAATTATCTATCAAAATAGCATGCCAAAAGTTTGCATTATATTGTGCTCATTGTAATTAGGGGAAAATAACCCAAATAAGGTTCATTATTTTCAAACATCAAAAAACTTACAATGAGATTAATCTGATCTATTTTTCTTTATATATCAATATACTTGTTGGAAACATGATATTTTAACCCCAAATCCCACAAAAATCTCAAAACCACACCACAACATTGATGATTTATAACGGACACTTCACAGGTCATTCAGGAGCAAGCAATTTTTTTAAATAATCATATAATAACATAAAAAAAAATAAAGCAAGGAGGAAAGTAGGCAAGCACAAATAAATGAGGAGATCTGAGGAATGGAGGAGGCAACATGTGGGGTGTCCGTGATTCTAATCAGAAATCAATAATCACTCGTCACATGAAAAAGCAAGGCATAAAATACGTAAATGCAAAATAAAGACGATCTGATCCTGCATAATATCTTTTATAGACAGCGGGAGATAGATAATGCATATGGAAACATGACAAGCTAGGAATACACTATAACTATAGGATAGAAACAATTTAAAAAAATACAACTTGCAAAACAGTGCCTCCACAAATTGGTAACAAAAAGGTTCAAACCAGATGGCAACAGTTATTATGAACTACGTCATATAAAAACGACCAGAAAGAGAGCCCAAATAAATGAAATTGCATCACAATTATGTCCCCCCCCCCCCCCACAAGGCATCAATGCAGTTATAAATAAATATGAGTTCGGGGAGATGCCAAAATCGGAATCGTTTTCAAAAGTTAAAGATGATTAGCATGCCTGGTATAAGTGTTACTTTTTCCAAGGAACAGTGTCAACATGAATAAGTACCTGTGTTCCGATTACACGAATTTTGGCATTTTTTCCTTCTGCCTTAATTGAGCTGGTTTCAATTTGGCACAACGTGTTCCTCTCCATGTTGCTCACTACTGGCAATTGGGTGCAGCAATAACCTTTTTTACATTTACGTGAGGATTTCCACCTATTTGGCGTTTTAGCACGCGTCGCGGTCCCGCATCCGTACAAATTTGGCGACAATAGGCTTAGTGGCGCTTGTGTTAGATTTAGTTGGCAGTCTATGGACTTGAACCCACTGAATGGCGAGCTGGTTTGGGATATCGGTTTTAGATATGATATCAGCAAGACTGTCCTCCGATTCCTTCGTATATTAGGGTCAATTGTGAACCTTGAACAAATCAGATTTAACCTTTTACTATATAGTTTCCGCTTCTAGTCACTGGCGCTTTTGTAGCTCATTTATTGTGTCCGGAGTTCCTCTTTCAGCTTAGGTAAAGATTCTTCTTTCAGTTCAAGCATATCTTGGCTAGCGTATTTCATCCTCGCTCCAATTCTTCCACCCTCGGAATTGATTTGATTTAATCTTTGGTAGTTGACATCCAACAGCTGGCGTGACATCCCGCAAATCTAGCAATTCATGGCGTGTCCAGTTTTGTCAATAAGGCGTGTAATGTACCCATGTCCACTGGAACCATGTGTTGGGTCCATACAATAGGCAAATTTATTTACCGTATCCAAAGGCCACCGCCCCGGTAATACCTAATATACATTAATATTATAGGCACTGGAAAAAAATCTTCCCTTTTTTTACCAGCATTTAGATATATTTGCACATTAATTAAATAAACTATTATTAGAACTAACCAAATTACAGTACTTAACATTTTGGATACATTGATAAATAATGTGGGAATATATCGGTTGCGCTCATTCTCGAAATATCACATACGAAAACAATTAAATATTATCCTCAGTGAGCCGAGCTGCAGAGCTTACAAAGCCTTTCTTCACATGGTATACCCTCATATCTACCATTCTGTCCCCCACAATTTCCAATTTATAACCCAAGCCTTATCTTGTGCAGCAGACTTAAAAATAAAGCTTTCGATTTTAAACAAATATCCTCACAGGTATATCACTTTAAATAAAGAATACAGCGTAGTTATAATTGACTCTATAGTTAATAAATCGTTGCTTCATTATCAAATGCATCGTTGTTTAAACAGGATAAAATAAGTTTTATTATCATCATCTTGTGCAACCCCACTTCCCCAAACCAGGGAGAAAGGATTGTTTCACTTCAAGAGCCCAGCATGCTTGACCACGTTCGTTTTATCATACTGATATAAATAAGAATGATACAAGAAGCGGTCTTTATCCAGATCCAGTATATGACACCAATATACTTACTCTGAATAATGATTGAACATTAAAGGATTTCTACCGATTTCCCTCCGAATAGCCATCGCTGGACGCATTCCTTAATGCCCAAAACAGATCTACAAAACTGTAAATGGCCTCTTTCAATTTCATCGCCTCACAGTACCCCAGAATTCACTCCCATCTCTACATATGGATACAGGCTGTCCCAAAAATGTGTTAACAATCGAAACGACGACATTTTTGTAAAAAGAAGTACGCATGGTTCTTTGTTTTGGTATCCATTTAAGGCCATAAAATAATCTTTAATATGCCTTTACTTTTTCCAATCGATACGTAAACAAAAGATATGCTTCATCAGTTATGAGAGTGCAAAATCCACTTGGTCCGATTCTGCCTTGAACACTTGGGATTCTCTGATGCAAACATGAATACGCTGGCTTCATAGCACATCTTCTTGCCATCTTAAAATGAAAACAAATAGATTTTGCAGTGTTTTTTCTATTTCGAGATTCCTGCCAACGTGTTTACCAAATGTTCATCGTTGTATCTACCACAACTGCTCTTCTAAAAAGAGAAACGTTGGCTTGTGTTCTTGCTATTCTGGTCCGCGGATCTGTATGGCCTGCCACTGGTGTCTTTATTTCCAATTCTGGCTGCTTTATTAGACCATGTAGGCTTATTATCAGAAGTTTCTCTTTCTTTTTTGTTTTACTTTCGTGTTTTTGTTGTTTATTCTGCCTCTAGAATCATAGATTTTCTTGGGAATCCAATAAAGAAGTGTCTGATTGTTTGGTTTAATTTGGTTTGGTTAATTTTGAGCGATTTGATAGGCTACTAACTCTGCTAATGAAAGTGAACTGACTAATATTTGAAAAATACATAGTATTGCTGATCATAAAGACAATGATCACACTTTATGACAATAATGAAGTTCAGAATGGATTGTCAATATCTTAAATAGCTTCAATTACCAATCAATAACACAATAACCCAATTTTGAGTATGTTAGAAAATCATGTTTCACACAATCTTACAAATGTAACCGCTGCAAATCGGACCAATCCGAACTTGTAGTCTCCTTTTTGACGAAGCATATGTTGTTCTACATATTGCATTGAAATGAAATAACTTATTTAGTTAGCTTTAAGAGAGCAAAGTGCAGTAAAAATCAAAGATATGGCGGCAAACTTCAAAAAAATGGATTTCTTTCATATTTTGGGTATGGATAGCCCCTTGGTCAAAACTAACATATATGATGATAATTTCACCTCTCAGTCTTCGTTGCCATTGCAACGACTAAAATAAGATTTCACCGTATTTCAGCTCATTTTGGACATATTTCAATACTGAAAATTGACTAAATTTGATCGATCACTATTTTAAGAAAAAAAAATTGAAATCACTTCGAGATTGCAGTAATGTTAAACCATAATGAGCTTTTTATAAAAAGATAACCAGATTAAGTACAGGTCTTTTCATTTGGAATATACCATTATTTGAAAAAGGGGTGTTTTTGGCAAAAACACATTCTAACAAATGGATGTTTTAAAAATGCAATAAACCCGAAAGTAACATTTTCTCAATTTTGTGGTCTTCAGGGTAGGTAAACGAGATGTTGTTCTAAACCTATAAAGAAAAAAAGTTTTGGTATTTTTCATACTAAAGAGCGGGGGTGTCTGCGTATAATTTAGACCTTTTGATAAGTGCTAAAACAATTTATTTGATATCGCATGGGCCTCATTAAAGCTACCTGTGGATTATCTATACTCAAACAAGCATGAGTGTTTTTGTGGGCGCCAGCATAGCTTGCAGGACCAATTAGCAATCTGTTGTGCATGTGTATGTATGTGTGTGCATGTATTTGTGTATGTATGTGTCGCTAAAATGTGAAGTTTTTCTTCAAATTAATCTCAACTGAAAAGTTGAAGTTCAATTGGAACCAAGCTTATGTCATAAGTGGAACATGGGATCCTTCATACGTTGAGAAGGTCAAAGGTCATGTGCCTAGGTCAAAGGTCATGTGAGGTCAAATTGAAAGAGGCTAAAATGTAAAATTGACCTGAAAAGTTGGAAGTTCAACTTGAGTCATAGGTGCAACATGGAATCCCTCATATGTTGATGAGGTGAAAGATCATGTGCCAAGGTCAAGGTCACGTGAGGTCAAGTTGAAAGAGAGGCTAAAATGTAAAATTGACCTCCGCTGAAAAGTTGAAGTTCAACTTGAGTCATAGGTGCAATATGGGATCCCTCATATGTTGATGAGGTCAAAGGTCATGTGCCAAGATCAAAGGTCATATGAGGTCAAGTTGTAAGCTTTGAATATAGCAAGCGCAAAAGCCGATAATCGCAAAATTCTAGTTGACTATCTGTAATATCACAACTAGATTGATCACTTTTTTTTCCATTACGCTAATAGACCTTATTCAATAGCCAGCCATGTTGGTGGACAAGATAGACGCATTCCAGTACTACAATACATTTCACCTGTCAATGATCCCTGTGCAATCGCTAAACATGGATCGATTGACAGCTTAATGTATTGTAGTCCTGGAATGCATGCATCTTGTCCACCAACATGTCTGGTGCCTGAGGTCATATAGGAACGTTCACCATGTGCATGACATGCTATAAATTTCATCATTGTCTAACCAAGCATTTTGTTGCAACCCAATAGATTTCAAGTCCTCTTCCCACCAGAATTTTAATTTTTGGAATTAATGGATAGTTATGAGCTTCTTCTGGTGATATTAGTATCAACATTTGTAATTAATATGTTTTTGTGATGTTATAATACACGAATGTCATTACATTTGGTAAATCTAATGCATGCAAAAATATAGCTCAGATTGACTTATTGCACCAGGGGAAATCTTTGGGTTGGTTGATGAGATGGAAGTTAGAGGATGTTAAAACACAACCAAACACAACCAAATCAGTGATTTTCTGTACATGCACCAATTTACAGTGAAAATTTTAATATATTCTTGCCCCTCTGAAAATATATGTGCCCGACTTTCCCCCACCCCTTCAAAAAGCTGGTTCGAACCAACTCAACCTTTGAAAGTTTTAATGCTTAGATAATAAAAAAATGGAAAAAAGTAACATATTTCATCAGTTAAGGATATTGATGAGGGTCACTGACCTTGGCCTTCAAAGGTCACACAAGGGTCATTAAAAGACCATTTCCATGTTTTTATGCCAATCTAATGTACTATGCATATGACCATTAAATTAAATCATAGCTCATTGGGGATATTGTTTGACCATTAAAAATGTCTGTATGCATTACCTTTGCCTTAAAGGGATTAGCAGCGATTTGCTAAACCGAAACATCGAAAAAATCATTAAAATTCATGTTTTTGTATTTTTGTTATTAGCATGGATATGCAAACATAACCTGCAAGTGGTTGGCTTGAAATCCGTGTATTAAAGACAAGGCAGTACTTTTTATCTGATTCTTTAATTTCTATAAGTGCGTATTAAAATTCCGACTTGAGATCGGACCTTCCCTCGGTGAATATCCCAGATTTTAAGCGTGATATTATGCACCATGATCAATACAGTTTGTCCTCAAGCACAAACATTAATGATCTTTGTTTATTCTGTGCTAGTGTAAACCACAATCAGCTGTTTATTTCACTATTTGGTGGTTTTTTCTACATCAAAGCAGTTATATGGAATTGTATACACTTATCCCTGATTTATAAGTTAAAACAAATGTATTTGCACAGTTTTCGATTCTCTCGCAATATCGCTGCTAATCCCTTTAAAGAAAATTTGGCAAAAGACTTTTGTGATAAGCTCCAACCAGCTACGCGATCTTTGGTTCTATACCTGATGTATGTGCACGTGTGCATGCGAGGGTGCGTGTGTATGTGTTTGTGTCACTGAAGATCCTAACCCTAGTATTGTTAGTCACTTTAGCCACAACCTTTGATGGATTTTCATGCAATTTACATAGAGGATTGGTGGTGGTGGTGGGGGGAGGGGTAAAGACACTCATATGAATTCACATATGTAAGGTCAAAGATCATTTAGGGGATCATTGGAGGCCATTGGCTTATAATATTCACAATTTGCATTCACACAGGCTACTTTGAGGAAAGTTTTGGAGCACATAATAGCCCCAGCAAACGCCGAATCAAAGGTCACCTAGGGTCAGTTGAAGTTATTCACCCAAAATGGCAGAGACTTTGCAAAATTGATTACTGTATATGCAAAGTTTGGATTTACATTGACTTTTACTCAATGCTAATTGGTTAGGGGCACACAATGTGACCAAACAAACATATGGTCATATGTCACCTATTAGGAGTCAATTTAGGTCACATGAAGGGCACATGTGGTCCAGTGGATCAGCGCTCGGCCCGTACGCCAAAGGTTGTGGGTTCGAGCCCCGCTGGGGCCAATGTGTTTCGCCCTTGAGTAAGGCGCTTTACCTCAATTACTCCTCAGGTGTATAAATGGGTACCAGCATTATTCAATGCTGGGAAGGTAACAGATCTAGACTCGCTGTAGATGAGGTGTGGCGATCCCACTACAGCAACATTATATGGTGGAGTCTGGCCCAATCGCTTCGAAAGAGAGATGGGCACTCCATTCCTGTGTACACAGGTCCGTCCCCTTTACCTTTTTTTTAGGTCACCGACTCAAGATGGTAGCGATATGCATTATTCTTCACTACATGATTGCTTTTCATGGGACTTTGACATAGGGATACTTGAGTAGAGGTGCATATGTGATCCCAACTGTGTTGTGTCAAAGGTCATGTAATGGCTGCAATGTGAATAATTTATTGCTATTTGCCAAATTCGCCACCGACATCATTTATTGGTTGCATGAACCTGACGTACTGAGACACCTTAACACAGCGGTAAAACTTACCATCGTCTTACCAAGCCTTTTTGTTACACGGATTACATTACCGAGGGGGGGGGGGTTTTCAGCTACCGAATAGCAGGTCAAATTACACGCAAAAAATCAACTTTCTGGCAAGACAATGCTCTCACATGCAAATATACCATTTTTTTCTTTGTAGGTACAAAACAACATCTCATTTATGTACCCTGAAAACCACAAAATTAAAAAAAAAACATTACTTTTGAGTTTATGGTACTTTAAAAAAAGCCATATTTGAAAATGTGCATTTTTACCAAAAACACCCCTTTTGTAAATAATGGTATCTTCCAAATAAAAAGGCTTGTATTTAATCTGACTATATATTTATAAAGATCTTATAATGGTGTTACATTACTCTGATCTTGAAGTCGTTACATTTTTTCTGGGCCCTTATCAAAAGGTCTAAATTATACGCAGAAAGCCGAACTTTCCGACACCCCCGCTCTTCAGTATGAAAAATACCAAAACTTTTTTTTTCTTTATAGGTTTAGAACAACATCTCGTTTACCTACCCTGAAGACCACAAAATTGAGAAAATGTTACTTTCGGGTTTATTGCACTTTTAAAATAGCCATTTTTAGAATGTGTCTTTTGCCAAAAAAAAAAAAAACTTTTTCAAATAGTGGTATATTCCAAATGAAAACACCTGTACTTAATCTGGTTATCTTTTTTATAAAGAACTAATTATGGTTTAACATTACTGCAATCTTGAAATTATTTCAATTTTTTTCTCTTAAAATAGTGATCGATCGAATTTCAGTCAATTTTCAGTATTGAAATATGTCCAAAATGAGCTGAAATACGGTAAAATCTTATTTTGGTCGTTGCCATGGCAACGAAGACTGAGAGGTGAATTATCATCATATATGTTAGTTTTGACCAAGGGGCTATCCATACCCAAAGTATGAAAGAAATCCATTTTTTGAAGTTTGCCGCATATTTTTGATTTTCTTTGATTTTTACAGCACTTTGCTCTTAAGAGCATACCAAACAGAGACCCATGCGTACTTTACTTATTTACAACATGCCTGTGTTCCGAGTGTTAATTTTTTTTGGGACAGCCTGTAGCGGGTCTGAGTCGCCGATTGAAACAACAGGAAGTTGCTTTTCGCCTTAGCAATATGGCGAGAAACAATGCATACACCTGCTGGTGCACGTATTCCACACAGATGTTCTACACCCTAAAAATATTTTGAACAACGGGGTCATTTTTGACCCCGTTTTGAGTCAACTATGCACCGACTAAAAATGGGGTTAAAATGTTGACCACTTTTTTGGTCAAAAACGTTTGAAATGACCCTTTTTGTGGTCATAATTTTGACCCCATTTTTAGTCGGTGCATAGTTGACTTGGTGTTTATAGTGTGAATTGTTATACAAAATTCCTTTAACTTTGACAATAAAGTGAAGCCACATTGTGCAGGTCAAAATGCAACTTCCTGTTGTTTCATTCGGCAACCTTTCAACTGTGCACGCGGCAGCCCGCTATCCATGTGTTGAGGTCAGTGATTGGCCTCAATCCACGCCATTAAAAACTCGTATTGATTTTTCTAGATATATATAACCTTTCAGCATAAATAGAATCGTCGGAAACTAAATTAAGTGATACAAATAGAAAACAAATCACACTATAGTACACTGTTTAAGCTTCTCGATAAGTCTTTTACAACCCCTGTCTGCTAAAACTTCGTCCTCAGTTTTGAGAGAGACTTTGGCGTTTTAACAGACATGCCATTTCTCGAAAGGTCATGGCGCTTCCGCTTTCAAAATATTTTATGGCTCGCGGTAGTTTTTGACCACCAACCATGCTCCAGGAGCAGGTCTCTCTCGCTAACCTCAAAGGGCAGCTTTTAGGTTTCCTGAATTTTTGGACTTAGTATCTTCCCACTCTAACCTGAGAAAAATTATTTATGTATTTATTAAAACTTCTTTTGCCTGGGGAACAAATTCATTGATCAACACTGTTCTTCAATTTGGCCCAGGGGTCAAACATAATACATTAAAATTGACATCATGTAAAACAGATATGTACACAGAATAATATATATAAAATATACATTTTAAAATGTGCAGAACATAAAAAAAAGAACAGGTGGCCATGACGCGCCGAGGACTGCTGAAAATTTTATATATATTTTAAAAGAAGCAGGTGTGAGATTAGAGCCCACGAACACTGTATTAGGTATCTAACCAATAGACCAGCAAGGTTTGCGGTGGCAAAATTGCAATTCTTATCGTTAATAACATTTACGGAATAAATCCATACTGCTATTGTGATCAGCACCCAAAATATTAATGAATAACGCCGCTCTGGAACGATTGCCACAACATATGCTCTAAAAGCATAATAGGTGGTCAAAATCTCAAGTTAGATGCGCCACAATATAACGCATCCAACAGTCCCAGCATCCAACAGAAACCAGCACAGATAAATAGAATAAGAAGATGACTTAATAGAGGAGGAGCATGGACCCAGATCAACCATAATCGTTCACCCCCAACTACAGAAAAGGTTTGACACCTTTGGTAGTTAGTATGGACCCTCTATTATCAATGCTAGGTAGTTAGTACTCTCAAATTGTGGTGTCACTTTTTCAATAGGGGCCAGTTTAAGTTTACACAGGGGTCAAACTTTTAAAATGCCCCAATCATGTTGAAATGTATGCCGTATTGTCCGTCTAGTTATAAGGATCCAAAAATGTATAGTTTGTACCATCTATGACTATTGGTTTTTGAGTTATAGTGTAAAAATGGCTAAAATGGTAAAAAGGTCAATATCCATTTGTACAAGGGGAAAATCAGAAGCTGCTCCAATTTTGGTTAAAAAAATGAAGGAAGTTGTTCATCTAGCTTAATGTGTTAGAATAAGGAATAGTTTGTAGCATCTGCAATGCATAGTTATCATGTTATGCAAAAGAATAGGTCATAGGGCAACATAATCCAATTGCCGTTGATCTTCTTTGACTCTTATCTCGGTAAGTAAACATTTAACATAAACTATACATTTTGGAGCCCTCTTTCCTCAGGCAATAATCTGCAAGTATTTAAAATATAATCAGATTGACTTTTAATGTTGACCCCTGTACAAATTGAGATTAACCTTTTTTTACCATTTTAGTCATTTTACCCTATAACTCCAAAAACAATTGCCGTAGGTGGTATAAACTATACATGTTTGAAATCCTTGCGACTAGATGGACAATATGGCATACAATTGAAATTGATTGGAGCATTTTAAAGGTTTGACCCTTGTGTAACCTTAAATTGGTCCCTATTAAAAAAGTGATACCACAATTTGAGAGTGCTACCTACCTAGCATTGATATAGAGGGTCCATGCTAACTACCAAAGGTGTTAAACCTTTCCTGTAGTGAAGGGGTAAATGAACCCCCCTTAAATAAGGCCACTATGATATTCTGCTCTTGCTCTGTAATGGGATTAAAGAAAAGGCCTTTTCGTATTTGGCGTGGTTATGTAATAACACGCGAGCAGTGCAGCAGGTGACTTGCAAAACAAATTGAAAGAAATAACGTATAGGTCAATATATTAACTTGCCCAGACCTGCCTCCACAACAACCCAAACATATACATAATACATTAGAATCACCTGCAGAAATAGCTGAAATATTCAGGTGAACCAGATGCGTGTATGGTGTTTTTCGCATACTTGGATGATCTGGAGGGCAAGCAAACGTCCATTCAGTATAATTTACCTTCCGTGAAAGGACCCTATACACCTGTAAATTCGAATTGCAAAGGACACAAAAGTTAATTTTTTCTTTCACGAATTTGATAAAATGTATGGTTTCAGGGTGATAACGCTTCCTTTGGCCAACCGTACCACCCATTGCGTGAGTAAGAAATCTGTATATTCATTACTTTTTTTAAAGAAATACTTTTGAGTGTCATCAATATATATTTTGAGAGAAAATACTAAAAGAGAATCCTATTCTCGAAGTTTGGTGAAGAATGTTTGAAGAAGTTAGAAGGGTACCAAATCATTTTGGGGGGTTTTACCTCCGAGAAATATGGTTCACGAACATTGTAAAATAAGGCGGTTAGAATTAGTACGGGGTAAATTTGAAATCAAGTAAAATTGTGTTTAAATGTACACCAATGTATCTGTCTCATGAGGATTTTATCTCGTAATACGTTCGAGATAACGCGAGATCCCGTCTGCGCATGCGTAGTCAGAACGTCTATGCATGTCCAGCGGTAACCGCTGGTGTGAAAAATTTATCGGAAAAATCCGAAATTATTTGTGCGAAATACCGCCGATCTTGGAACAATTTCCTACTCGGAGGTTAAATAAAGTTTCGTTGAGACGAAACATCGTATTT
>JAMKCH010000949.1:0-81809 GCA_023653785.1 Ophioderma brevispina | reverse complement strand
AGGTCTTTCGTATCGGACGACCTCAAATTGGTTTGTTGGTACGCAAAAGGTCCACTTCTGGCAAATCCGCCCCCCCCCCCCGCATAAATTCCTGGCTACGGGCCTGCGTTAAAGGGGTGCAAAATGTCAAATCCCTGTTTGGATTGAGTTGAAATTAATGACATTTATGATAATGACCCCATTAAGTCACCTTAATTAGGCCGTCTTGTTGTCATGTCTCTTGCATGACTAGTTTAATAGATGCCTTTTAGGGTTAGGGTTTGGGTTATATAGGGTTAGTGTTTAATGAAACATAAGGCAGCTCTACACTGCAAAAACTGGGGTATTAACTTTAACACCATGGGTGTTAATTTTAACTCCCTCCTGGGATCAATAGGGGACTACATCCAATGGTGTTAGATTTACACCATTTCGGTGTTAAATACCACAATGTTAGTGTTATATTAAGACAAATTTTGGTGTTAGATGACACTGATTGGTGTTAATTTTTTTAACACTGCCGGGTGCCAAATTGACACTACTGTTGTAATTTGCCACTCTCCTGGAATCAATACGGGACTGCACCCCCTGGTTTTAATTAACACCAAACTTTGGTGTTAACATTTATATTTGTAACGTCTGATATTTTAGTAGAAAATGTTAGATTTTGTTATTTTTTGCTTCTATTGAAACTGCTAGCCTCAACAAAAAAAAAAAAAAAAAAAAAGTTCTAGTTGACTATTTTTCATTATTAAACAAAATAATAATATTTCGAAATCTCTGAGTCAGACTTTAAGTCACCTTAATTAGGCCGTCTTGTTGTCATGTCTCTTGCATGACTAGTTTAATAGATGCCTTTTAGGGTTAGGGTTTGGGTTATATAGGGTTAGTGTTTAATGAAATATAAGGCAGCTCTACACTGCAAAAACTGGGGTATTAACTTTAACACCATGGGTGTTAATTTTAACTCCCTCCTGGGATCAATAGGGGACTACATCCAATGGTGTTAGATTTACACCATTTCGGTGTTAAATACCACAATGTTAGTGCTATATTAAGACAAATTTTGGTGTTAGATGACACTGATTGGTGTTAATTTTTTTAACACTGCCGGGTGCCAAATTGACACTACTGTTGTAATTTGCCACTCTCCTGGAATCAATACGGGACCGCACCCCCTGGTTTTAATTAACACCAAACTTTGGTGTTAACATTTATATTTGTAACGTCTGATATTTTAGTAGAAAATGTTAGATTTTGTTATTTTTTGCTTCTATTGAAACTGCTAGCCTCAACAAATTAACAGATCACCAAAATGCATAATTAAAATTATGCAGCAACACCGAGCGGTGCGCGGTTTTAAATCCGAAATTTCAACACCAGAAACTAACACCAACAAGCTTAAAGCCTGACTCAGAGATTTTAAAATATAATTGTTTGTGTTAAGTAATTAAAAATAGTCACCTTGATCTAAAACTAGTCACCTAAAATGCTTAATTCCAAAGTTAGAGATGGATCGGATAGTTCGTTTTCATGCAGTAAGCATTTATGTACAGTATAACGGGAATGGTTAGTCGGCGAGTTATGGGGCGGCGAGTTATGGGCGAGTTACTGTTGGACCAATGGGCGAGTTACTGTTAGACCATCTGGTGAGTTACTGTTAGGCCATTGGGCGAGTTACTGTTAGACCAGTGGGCGAGTTACTGTTAGTCCAATGGGCGAGTTATTGTTAGGCCAATGGGCAAGTTACTGTTGGACCAATGGGCGAGTTACTCTTGGGCCAATGGGCCAGTGGCGGATTTAAGAGTCAGCAGTGTCAGCAGCTGCTTACAGGGCCCCCCTAAAATATTGCTCTCAGGGCCCCCTCGGACACACCATAGTCGCACTTAAGTGCGATATTGCATTGCTTCTTGATGCTAAAGGGGCCCCACTTAAAACTGCAGTGCTGACAGGGCCCTTTTCCTTAAATCCGCCACTGCAATGGGCGAGTTACTGTTGGACCAATGGGCGAGTTACTGTTGGACCAATGGGCGAGTTACTGTTAGGCCAATCGGCGAGTTACTGTTGGACCAATGGGCGAGTTACTGTTGGACCAATGGGCGAGTTATGAAAAGGGTAGTGGAAAAACAAAGTTGGAAAAATTGTTTTTGATACATTCAATTTGCACTCTATATAGGGCATGGATGGACAACGTCTGGACTGAGGTCCGGATTCACATCGCCAACGCAAAAAGTTGTACTAAAGATACCATAGTACTAGATTCAATGTGTTAGGCTTATATTTTCGCTCTCGCTTGTCGTCTTCAAAATTTGTGTACTTGCTGTTAAGAGCAGAAGTTGGAGTTCCAGAAATGTTCTATAACATGGTCCATCCCAATTGAACTGTATGTGAAGTCCAAATCTTGGACCGCCGAGATCCGAACTTAACCAACCCCTGGTATGGGTTAACCTAAATTGGTCAGATTGAAATTTTGGCATTTTAAAATTAATAGTAATCAAATAGGCTTATTTTATTCACACCCAAGTACCATGGTATGATTAACTCATCCTTATTTGCTCTTTGCATGGTTCTATATCACAGGGGTTCTCAATTATTTTTCACCAGGGGCCAATTTTATTTGACGATCTGTTTGCGAGCCAAATGGCTGCGAAGCAACCATGTGAGTCGCGAAATCTATATCAGCAAGTGACGTTTCAGCTTATAATACAATTTGGTACAGTCTAACAGTAACTCGCCCATTGGTCTAACAGTAACTCGCCCACTGGTCTAACAGTAACTCGCCCAATGGTCTAACAGTAACTCGCCCATAACCCGCCGCCCCATAACTCGCCAATTATCCATCCCCAGTATAACAGTGACCATAGGATACCGTGTAAACCAAAAATTCCGGTCCGGAAATTTTGTTACAAAGTGACTATACATGGACAAGCATTATGTATATGCCAAAAAAAAAACTCGATTTGTTTGAAAATGAGTGCGCCCTCATCGGGAAATCTCTGAGCAGCCTTAAACCGACTTGGTGTTAAAATTTTAAAATAATAATTATAAGGTGTAATAATATGAAATAATAAAAACCACTCAAATACAGGATTTAATACCCGAGCTGTAATTGTTTCAATTTTGTTGTTGGCGCGAGTGCTTGCCGATCCCCAGTGGCCGATCCTCCTGCATGGTGCAGCGCGAATACAAAATTACAAAACTCGTTTCATGATTGTTTTTAATGGGCATCCGTAACAAAGAAACCTCGTTCGCACGGAGCATCCCTACGAATATCCCTCTGCATACAAGACTGACTGTTGTCGTGTCTATTGGATATACTCCCTGATGTGACCTTCGACCCAGCCGCCGCAAAAATAATTTACTTTCGTCCCGGGGATTACGCTAGTTTTTTCTTGGTGGATTTGCTCACTTGTATGGTGACGTTGAGTAAAAAATTGAGGTATTATGCTTGACAATGAGCCAAACATTGTATAAAGTAATATTCAAAGTTAAAGTACCGACTTAGTGCGGTGAAACTTCGGCAAATTTCCCAAAATTCCTCAACCGAAACTGCCAAATTTTGCACCTGGTTTTCCCCTTTTGTGTTACGAGCGTGGGCGCTCGTGGTCCAGACGGTTCATGCGTAACAAATAGGAAAGAATTTAGTATTCTGCCACAGGCTACGATTTCGGCAACGTTTTCACGGACTAAACCGCATGTTAAAGGTGCCGAATTTTAAGTGTGTGCAGAAACTAAATTTCATCCAAAATAGATAAGAAAAGAAATGATGACTAGCAGTGAATGAGTAACTAAACTGTTAATTAAATAAAAACTAACGGCCTTTCTTACAAGCTAATTATATTTAAGGTGTGAGCAACAACAAATTTGTTTCATCATGATCAATTCATTTTCTTGTCACTCAGTGTCCTGGCATGATGTTACTCCCAACAGTCAATTTAAAGGTGCAGCGGGAGATTTCAAGCTTTTTTCAAGTGAATACAGTCATCCTATCTCGGCCCCTACAGCTCGGCCCATGCCGACGTCGGCCCATCTCCGTTCTCGGCCCAGCCGCCGTCTCGGCCCATCGCCGTAATCTGCCCACTGTCATCCATCGTCCTCTCGTCCCCTTTTTCTTTTCTTTTTCCTTTGCCTTGCTCTTTCCTCTTTCCTTCCCTTTTTCCTTTCTCTGTCTCTTTTCCCTCCTTCTTTTTCTTTCCTTTTTCCTTTTCTCTTCTTTTTCCTTCTTTCTTCTCTCCTCTTCCTTGTGCTCATTTCTCTTTTCGGGGTGGTCTGGGCCGTTGGGCTTCCTTTTTCCCCTCCCTTTTCTTTTACCTTTTTCTTTTCTTTTTCTTTCCTCCCTTTCCCTTGCTTTTTCTTCTTTCTTCTCTTTCGCTTTACTTTCCCTCTCCTCCTTCTTTTTCTTTATTTCCTTTTTCTTTTTCATTCTCTTCTCTCCCCCTTTCAGTTTCTTCCAGTGCTTATGAACTGTTTACTCGATCAATCACTTTCATTTCATCTCCCACTCCATATAATTATACATTTAGCCTAAGTAGGGTACAAAAGCTAATTAATAAGGCGCCGGAGAAACTGACGAGCAGTGATTAAATAAGAACGAAAAATACCTTTTACCCCGGATTTCCTCGATTAATTAATCCACATCCGTGATGTTTTCAGTCGTGTTACAATACGATCATAACGATACCAATTTTGCTAGCTTTACTATTGGTCTCCAGCCTTGTCGATATCGTGCAGTCTTTGAAATCACAGGGCCTTTCTCAGTAGAATAAGCACTATCGGAACTAAGGGCAACCGTGAAACCTCACACGGTAACAATTTTGGGGATCGATGTACAATGTAGTCCTTTGGAGTTGTATGTTGAATGCAGTACACAATAAATACGGAGACATTTACCAATACCAGAAGTTAATGTTATTTGTTTCATATAAATTATTTTGTTATGTTATTGTTTTTTCCCCGTATTGTTTGATGAACCGCTTTTCCGCGTTTGCCAGCTGTTGTACGTGGAAACCAAACGCCAATATATAACTATTCTAAAGTAAGTTAATTTCACAAACTAGTATGACAAATATAAGTCTAATATAGATTCTAACTTGTCTCGTTCCTTTCCAATAAACACATGCCAATTAAGGTAAGATTAATTATGCTAAAATTGATTATCGAACTGACAAATTGTTTTCTTTATTTTTATATCTTCAATTTAGCGTAATAGTTAATTATAATTTTTGCAAAACACTGTAAAATAGACATCAATATTATTCCCGAAATGAACATAACACATGCCTAAAATTGTCCAATTGACGGAGCTGAGTTTATTCCAATATTAGTGGGGTCTAACTATATTTATACTCAATTATTTTTTTAGAGAGAGGGGCGACGGGTCCTGAACGAACCTGCTCCAGTCTGAATTTTGTCCATTTAGACAGAAACTAACGCTTGCCTCTGTATTTTAGATCCTATCTTGGGTCAAGAAATAAAAATATAGTGTGAAGTCACAAACATGCCAGACCATACCCTCATATGATAGTTGTACACTTTATAATCAAAATGTAAAATACAACCATGCCTTGATCGTTGATTTTTAAATGGAAGTACCAGTTGACAAGCTACTTGTCACACAACTTTAAATTAGATCCTCGCTTGGATCAAAGTACTTGTCTTCATCGACCTTGTTTGAAGTTCCGGGTTTGGCCCTCTGAAAATAGTTTGAATATTTTACGTGTGGTAACATTCTGTCACACATAATTACAGGTATATAAAAGAAGCCAATAAGCCCATAATAAAGATATATTCCCCAAACAACCCTTTTTTTGAACTTCCAGTGTAGTTTCACACTTGTAAATATTAAGTATGATCAAGATTCATAATAAATGTTAGGCCATGGTTAAGGTTAGGCAACGAGAGATTTCATATACCGGGTGTTGCTAAATGAAAAGCTCTTTTTCCCTGATGTTAAAACCTTTCCATAAAAATATCCCCATCTGAAGGATAATCTGAAAATGATTATTTTGTAAAATTTTCCTATTGAGCAAAGTAGTAAATTCAGTCTATATTTTTTAAAACAAAGTCAAAATCACCCTTTTCACTTTTAGGATATAATTATTTCTGTACCCAAATACAAGGTAGGAAATCGATTCCCTGTGTTCATCTTTTTTCGAAATATTACAGAATATGGATGCCTTGAAATCCTCTTTTGCCCGATTGCCAGTTGGACCTCCGCCAATATGATCCTACCAGTGTAACGCCATCCAGTATCCCTTTTAATAAACTAACCTAAGTCCATATGTTGGTGGGAATAACTCTTCAAATAGTAACAAATATTACAGCATATTCCAAACATTAAAGGTATTCCAGTTGATCAAATCGCATGAAGATGTAAAATTTACCATTTCCATGTAAAAACGAATATATAAACGGTATAATTCTATTACCCAATTAATGACATTTCATTATACGAATTATTTCAGCATTTAAAGTGGACATGATCTGAGAACAGAATAATGAAAAATATGGATGTATTGCCTGGTAATTACAGAAAAAGATGCCACTTTGGTCTAACATAGATACGTATGAACAAAATATGGGAGCCTAAGTTGGAACCGTGTTCGGGAAGGTGAAACAATGGGTCTCTCTATCTAAATTCACTTTTGGTAATGAATTGAATCATTGTGGCATATCTATCTATACAACAGAAGAGTATTTCCGATGTCACAAAATTTTTTAATGGACCATTTTGCCAGGCGCTGAAATTTTTAATGTCACTCTCTATGTGTCGGATTCACCACATAAACATTTGTACAATGCGAAAAGTTAATGAAAAACTTAGAGATTCCAACTAGTTCATGCAAATAAAAGCTTTAACTTTTAATTAGAAAATTCGAAATAATTGTACCGAACAAAAAAATAATTCTCAACTTTTCATTTCCGATGCGGTTGTGTTTTGATGGAACGCTTTACATCGGTTCAAAAACAGGGTTTTCGATTTTTTAAAGGAATACCTCGGAATATGTGAAATCTCTTGTTGCACCTATAGTGATTTTGGGGTTGAAATACAGTGGCGCCCAAAAATTAAGGAAAGAGAAAAAAAGGAAAGGAGAATAGGAAGGAAAGGGAAAGGGGGAAAAGGAAAGGAAAGAGGAAGGAAAAGAAAGGAAAATAGAGATGGAATGGGGGCAAGGAAAACAAAGAAGTAAAATAAAAAGGGGGAAGGGGACAACTAAAGGGGAAAAAAGAGATAGAAAAGCTTATGGCGAAAAGCAAGAATCTGTAGGGAAACTAAGGAGCCCTTAGGGCGAATATGTGCAACAAAAATCCGAAAAAGAGAACGTATAAAAATAGTAAAGAAGGGGCGCCAAAAAAGCAAAATATAACGCTAAACGAAGGGATGGTGAAATAAGTTGCAAAGAAAAGTGAACTACATGTAAGACAAATAAAAAGTGCAGCACAAATGAGAAAAGAAAAGATAAACGGATAAAAAGGGGCGCCAAAAAGGAACACTTGTTGAGAACAAGTTTAGGAATTTAAAGGGACAAGCAAAATAGAAAGACATTGAGCAAATAAGGGGTCAAAACACTGAAACAGAAACGAAAAGCGGGTTGAAAACAGTAATGGAAAAGGAGAAATATAATAAGGCAGACAACAACCAAACAAATCAAAAAAAAAAAAAGGAAAGGGCTGAAAAATAAGGAAAGGGGAGACGAACAAAAAAGCAATATGAAACGGGCAAGAAACGGGGGATATATGGCATTTTCACAACTCCGTGTGTTAAAGACCTTTCACAGGTTTTGACACTTCCATGATATGTATCTCACTAATTCAATGAAGAATTTCAAAGATATTTTGCTGCTGTAACTATCTATATTAGGGGCTAGCTCAGCGTAGGCCTTAACAAACCTACTTTTTTCTTTTGGAGTTGGAGGCCATTTTGTGGGCAAAATTGGCCAATTTTGGTTGTACCCCACAAGTTTACATATATTTTTAATCAAAGCTTGTACTTTTCCCCTGCTTGATTTACACAGTTTTTGTTTATTATAGTATAACAAGTGTAACCTATAATGCCGCTTATTTGGTTTCACTTTTAGTTGTCCTTTCATTTCCGGAGATGGTTGTGCTAAGTTGAGAGCATTTCGGAGGGTGGACATTTCGTTAACAAATGCATGCCTATTACAACAAACTGTACTCCTTATGCACTTTAATAAGAGAATTTCTATGTTGTTTGGTGTATGCAACAACTACCGATGGCGTTGCATGTTAGTTGCAAAAGAATTGTGATCATTTCGGACCCTCTTTAAGTTTTGTGAGCAGCAATTTACAAATTCAATGTTAAATTTTCCGTTAACACGTTTCGCTCCTTACGCCCAATGAATGATAGTGTTTAATTTTTAAGGAGATACAATGGCCATGTTGAACTCTTTAAATGTTTAACTGCCTTAACATCTTACGTTGAATAATAAGTTGTTAAAAATACAATCCAAACATATTCAAATTATTCAAAAATGAATACCTTCCGTTAGCACCTGTCACATACGAAAAATTTTTGTCACCCCCCCCCCCCCCCCCCCCCCCCCCCCCCCCCCCCCCCCTTTACGAAAAAGTTAAGTTAACATCTCAGCTGGCAGCCGTGTTCGGCGCAAGGGTGTTATTACTTGCTTAATAGAAATCGTCTTGCTGCTGATATCTCTGTTGTAGTGTTTAGTAGTGATGCTCATCATGAATAGGATGACACTCACCAATGTGCTTTGTTACACAAGTCAACTTTAAAATTTACCCATAGACTGAATATTGTTTGGTCTCGAGGAGCGACAAATTTTGTTAACAAACAAATTGCTCATTTTTGGAGTTTGGAGGCCTGTACTGTGTTTGACTGTGATTGTTTTTTTTTTTACCAAAAAGAAGAAAATCTAATTTTATACAAATGATAACAATGATTTAATCATAGAGATGGATAAATTTGACTAATTACCAGTGTAGTCGTGTGATTGATTACTTTGTTGTGCCATTGAATAGACATGCCAAGAAACATAACCAGTCTTTGTGACAGTAATGTGCCTGAATTGTTCGTTTGATTAACTAAATTATAATTTCCTTAAATCTTTAAGATATAAAATAGGTAATAAGCACTGGACCAAACACCAATGTTGTGTATGTTTTAGAGAAAATAAACCCAATCTAATCATTGTTGTTCGGAGTGGTGAACTTTTTTGTTAACATGCTGTATCTGATATGGCTGACTTGAAAATTTATACAACATCACTTGCAGGCACACCGTAGCTTGTGAGTTGCAGATTAATTATTCAAAGTAAAATAGTTTAACACAGAACGAAATATATTTGTTATAACTAATTAGAACTACTTGAAGGGTCATTCCATTGCCAAACAAAACGAGTTGTACCAACATGTGTACATCTTGAGGTGTTGCCCACTGACGTTCTGGGGATTAAATTCTAAGATGATATCACCAACAGAAATCCATATAATTCAATTCGTTCGCTAGAATGGCTTCATCATCACAAACTCTGAGGAAATTCAGTCATTTGCATTTGCAATAAAACAAAGTATCATTTTGAAATAAAAATGTAAATGAGCACTAAATCGCACAGGGCTATTTACCATTGGGGTAAACTTTGACATTTTTGTGTTTAAAATTCTCCTTGTACATGTGAAATATTTTAAAGATTTCATATTTTCAGGGGCACACCTGGCATGGACCCTGCTAACTCTAGGGTATTAAAATACTCAACTGTCTTCCTGCATTGCCTGTGCCAGTAAATCTTCACTCACGTCATTAGAGAAAGTACAGGCCCCTAGACCTTAAGTTTGCGATATTATGTATGCTTTAATGTTTTTGACCCGACTTGGGATTGACTCCAATTTTGACTCTTGAGAATTCTACTTTTTATGAAATTACTGGTGCCTACATGTATCAGGCAAAAAAAATGGTGACCCATGTGAAAAAGCCACTGTAAAAATACCCAAACTTGACAGGACGGATGCATAATGCATAGCATTGTACCAGAGACCTCTCGGTTTCTTCAGGAGTTTAATATTGTACGTAAGTAGTAATTGGATTATTTTTAAAGTATGTTGTATTTTGTTTTGTGCTTGCTTCATATTTAAATGTGTTAGATATTACATCAGTTGACCACAAAATGCCCAAAACTATTTTAAGTGCATTGTCTCTGCAAGGAAATAGGAAAATGACTTTGTTACTGCCACAGGTTGTGGACCAGCAGTGCAAATTGAGCACATACCAACCACTTTGATTTGTAGAACAAATGCCCCTAATGTGAAATACTATGAATTTCATTTTGAAGGGCAACCACAGCTTTTGATCCATGCTGCTGAAGGGTATCTAAATGCCTCTAAATGTATTAATTGAATGTTTGTGATTAATACAGGCAAGAAAATTATTTTTATGCCCTCCTGAAAGTTAGGTTTCCCTTAGATAGAAAATGACTGTAAAAAAAAGAAGTCACTATAAAAAAATAACCTGAACGCTAGGTCACATCATGCAGCTCTTGAAAGAGACTTGATTTTTTTTTCCATCAGAGAAGTATACTTACATAAATATATAGACTTTTACATTGTATTATGCTCCACCAACTGATTTGCCAATAATTTTATTAACAACAGTGACAATGTTTACATATCCCTTCATATTCTATAATTATGTTCTTGAGGACTCTAAATAGTCAAAAATCCTTTTTCAACAAATTTCAGTGATAGGTCTGGTTAATATCACTATGCAATATAAAGATCAAAGTTTATATGCTTATGATTATGCTGAGGGCATGATCTTTTATAATGTAATAGTACTGACGTAGCCTGTTTTAATATAGACGGAGGAAAAATGCCATTTGAAAACAATGCAAATATTCAAAGTGTACTTTTACAGATGACCAAAGAATGAGAAACTACTCAAAGTACAATCAACAAAAATAAAAAAGAAATTTGGGAGGGGTAATTTTATGCTACTTTAAGGGTTCCCACCCTTTGAGAGGGCAGTCATATTTCGTCTGGTCATACAATCAGGCAGAGCATTTAAAACTCTTCCGCAGAAATAATTCTTGCTAGTGATCCCTAGAATAATTAACGGGGATCACCATTGAAGCTTTAGTTACAGGCTGGTAACATTAATCACTTGATCAATGGGAGTGGCCACGTATAAACAAATGAAAGCAGGTAATGCGCTGGAATGTAAGATTAGATGTCTCATAGAATGGAATTAATTGTTTGATGTCAACCCATGACGAATTTTTCAGTCATAAACTTCGACAGGGGTGCTATAAGAATAGAGCATGATTTGTTTGGTGATCTTGTGACCTTGAAATCAGAAAGCTAAGAGCAGGGCCAAAATGAAAAGGCAAATCACGGATGTGTTGTGAAATCCCGAGTTTTGGCTGGAATACCCGGCAGCATTTTTTTTTGTTAACACTGTAGCAACACATCACATTTTTACAGAAACAAAACTTGCTTTGAAATGGTAATCCTGGCTATGATTTAAATAAAGAATCCAACAAAAATGGAAATCAGAAAGTGAAAACATTAATGAAAATGAGCTTGAAATGGAAAAAAGACACTGTAAATATGACAAATTCTAAGTTCTAATGGTTCTGCGGATGAGAATAAAAAATAAACCGTTCTCATTTGTGTTACAAAAGGTGCTCCAAAATGATATTTTTTTACAATCATGGCCCTCCAAAATGATTTATTTTTTTTTTAAAAAAAAAAAAAAAAAAAAAAAAAAAAAAAAAGTGATGTTTTTTTTTTATGCAAATGTTCTGTTTTTAGTTATTAAACAATTGCTGAGAAGTGAGCACACCAAGAGATTTTTTTGATTTTTATATTACAGCTTGTTCAAGTACACTGTAGGCATGCAACCTCTGTGTAATACCAGTGTCCTGCTATGCTTTTCTTTGAATCAACCCTAAAGATTCTTCATCATTGTACACTAGAATGAATAAGCTGTTTAAAATGCAAAAATAAGGAGGAAGCTTTCGCCCAGATATAATAGAGGAAATCAAACGGTCATGAAAACAATTTGTTAACATCTTCGTCACCTTCCGAAACGACTGTGTATTTGCAACTCTAAAGAATTTTATACATGAAAAATTCTTTCTTAAAAAGTTGTAATTCGTTTTCAGGAAGTAACGTTGTGAAGAAATTTGCACAAGGAGTCTCACGTGGATTGTTAATTTTAACAACAAAATGTTGTTTCCCTGCCACATAGGATAATACGTAATTCATACAGATATTTCACCGTAAAATTTTGTTTGTTGTGACACCTTGCAAATACTATTTGTATCTCCTTAATTACGAATGAAGAAATGTTGTTGCAATGACAAAATGGAGTCAGTTTCTCAATTCTTATCACCAAACAGCCATGGTAACATCTTGCACTTCCGTGTAAACATGAACAATGTTAAACTGTCAATCCGAAACGGCTGCAAGTGATTAAAATTTCAACTTTGTTAAGAATTTACAGATTTTTCTGGCCAATTTGTGTCAGGAAGTAACCCTCATTGAAGAGATTTAGATACAGGGCTGCAGATGGGAATGGGCCATGAACAACAATTTAAAACATTAAAATTGTGATGTTGATATGACATTTTCATCAAATTTGCTCTTCCCTTCCAAATATTATGAATTCAACAAGGACTAGTCAAAAAGCAGTGTAAATTTGAACTACTATACTTTTGAATTAAATAGTATCTCTCTTGCTGAAAATTATGTTACAATTTAGGAAAAATGGATTTCCACAAAAAATTGATTTTTGCTGGTGAAATTTACCCAATATGCCACAATATTTTCCAAAATTAACATATTGTTGCAAATAGATTAAGCTCCAAAACAGTACTAAATTCAAAATTTTTGATCATTTGTGAGTACATTTTTAAGGCAATAAACAAATAAAACGTACTTTTCAATTTTGACCCCAAGGGTAAAAAGTTACACAACCACGATTTGTGAAATGACCATATAGAAACAAAATAATATGGGGCGTCAAAACAGAAAAGCTTCGGAAAGGAATGAGGATTGTCCCACTTTAAATGCACTAGGGGTGTCTGAGGGGGGCCCTGAGAGCCTATTTTAGGGAACCCTGTCAGCATCTGCTGACACTGATGACTCTTAAAAATCCGCCACTGGGGGGGGGGGGGGTTGCCAAACAACACTGTACATTTGCCGAAACCATGTTCAAAAATTTGTTCCGGCTCGCTACGCTCGCCGATAACTTTATTTCTATGATCTTCTGCATATTTCAAGAGAACGGGGAGTGTGTGCCATTTTCAATTTTCTCAGGGGCGCCAAAAGTTCATCGTTAGTTTGCCCCCCCGGGGTAATGTCATCCTGGATACGCCTCTGAAATATATGAAAACAGCTATAAAGGATTCACTAAATTATTAACAATTAATGCTGAATAACACAGAGTAAAAATATATTCTGATCATCATATTTATTCAGTCCTCGCATCTCAAAATACAGAAGACAGCAAAGAGATATAAAAATAACATTATAACTACAAAAATTGATCAATTGCACGTTTTACCGATATAAAAGCGGAATTTTGGGATATGGGTAAACGTCAAAAGAGTATATACAAAGGATATCCCCAAAACGCACCAAGAACAAACTAACTACATTTGGTGATCATTTAAACATAAATTCAAAAGAAGTTAAAGCATTGGGAGTCATTCTCCCGTTTTTATTAAACTTGATAATTTCTAGTCTTTGTCAAATACGCCTCGCATTTTTATCCACCAAGCGCGAGCGCGCCAAAGGCGTGTGTTGAACGCCAAAGGCGTGAGGCCAAGCGGAGCGAGGCGTCTTTGCGCAAATTGGTATTTCCCTTTGCAAGCATAATGTGCCAATCAAAGTCATGTCGTCATCGTAAGCACCGCCAATTTCATCGATGACAACGTTTTCAGATACTTGCCAATATCGAATGACGTCGCCCTCAAAATACATATCAGATTTTGCACGGTCTAATTAGCATACGATTCAAAGCAAATAGTTCACTCGACGAAGTCTTGACAGCTGCGAGTGCGAGTGAGTCCCGTACGGTATGTGAGATGTCATGCAGATGGGCTAGTTTGTATGCCCGCTCTGCAGAAATAAAAAGTCTGCAGTAAAAGCTAGTAAAAGTTATTCCCACCTCCCCCTGCCCAACACACACTGAATGGAGACTAGACTAGGGCACTTCGTCATTTTATTCCATATCGTACTGGCAGTGAGCAGTCAAAATTGCCACTACAGACATGACAAGTGCTTTTTGACATTAAATTGAAATATGAATCCTGACCCGCCATCAACATGCAATTCAAGCAGAAATGACGTCAGTTCACATTCCTCGCTAATTTAGGGACACGTCACATCCTAGTCTATAACCATGACCGTACCCTCGGGAACTTCCCATGTCTTGACAGGCACCTATACTGCACAATTTAAGGCTAAACTTTTCGGCCGAACCCATGGCTGAACGATGCAATGGAAACTACTGTAAATACAATCCGTTCACTACATGACTGTAAACTTCACATTATAGTAAGCGAAACACATCATACCCGTCGCCCCGTAGCTCAAAACCCTCATGATAGTCCTATTCAGCACAGTACCGTACGTGGAGCGAGCTCGAATAATCCTCACCGGTCCGACAGTCTACACTGTGACACTGACAAAACGATGCATGTAATTCCACCATGAATTTCACCGGGCCGTTTTCATCACAGCAGCAAAAGTGGTTCGCCATTTTTACATTCCCAGCTAGCTGTAAGCCTTCATCAGGGATCCTGGCTGCATTCGCCCCGGTATTCGCTTTGTTTGAATCGGTTACCAACCCAATAATGGATGGTTATTGACAGTTTCCAATAACTCGTATCTATGAACTATTTTAAGCGAACGATGACATTATCATTGACCAATCAACGATCACTATAGTTTCGGAGAAATATCCCGAAAATCAATGAGTAGACAGAAGAAAAAGGAACTTTTGCCAAAAGGCTTTGATTCGACTCAACTTTGAGCGGTCCAGAGAGGGGCGGACCCACAAAAATTTGCATCAATTAATCAAAAGCCTTAAAAGGCTATTATATTACAAGAAATTAAACTTTACACTTTAAATCGAACGATTGCAAATGAACTGAACGCATGGCTTCTCTATAAATGTAAAAAAGTGGAAGTCACTCGGAAAGAGGTTTGTTCGCGACCCTCCCAATTAGAGTGAAATTCACTCGGTTTGAGTTGATTTTCCATTAATTATTTCATTCCAATTAGAATGGGTTACTCAGACCGCTCTTTTAGGGTGACTTCACTCCTTTACATTTTATATAGGAAAATGACTTTTTAAAAACCAAGATATAAATTCCCACACTTAACCCATGTAATTGGTTTGCATAATTGTCACGTGGAGTTTTGCAATTAAGGCGACATGTTACTAGCCCTGCATGTATGTTCTTCTTATCGTGTCCAAACACAGTGGTTCGCATGGTTACACTTCTGGCTGTTTTAATGTTAAAACTTGTTATTTTAAAATTGGGCCAAATGGAAAAGTTTACATTCAGATCTTCTATCACGCACAAAAGGCAATTAAAATACAATTTGTCTCGTCCTCATTCCAATACCAGATAAGCTCCTCGAACCAGAATTTTCCGCCCGAATCCCACGCCCCCACCTTCCGAAATTTAATGACTGTCATTTGTTACTGTTTATTTACATCCTAAAATGTCTGTGGTGGTTTAAGATCACTTATTAACCGGGCTTTATAAGACTATAGTTGATCCACTTTGAAAATTCATTTTTCCACCACTTTGCATGGCAACTACCTCTTGAGAACGGATATGTTTTGTCAGGGGTTCGTGCCTCGCAAAGAGGGGACATCCGTACACGTACTATTTACAACCTGGTACATCGTATTTTCCTTCCATCAATGGTGTTTAAGGGATATTTTCGACTTGCGAACGCTTTTACCAAACTTGAATGAGCGTTGAGACTATGAATTGTCTGCGCCCACTTCCATGTTTATATTCAATGAAATTGCGACTCGTTTTTTGTTTTACATCAGAGCCCCATTCTCATCCAATTTCCCCTATAGCATCAAAGGTCTTTCCTGTAACTTCATTTTAATAACCATAAGTCTAATCTGTAAAGCGACACGGGACTTTTTAATCCTATTTTTTGTTGAAAATGGTTCATGCTCGCCACTGTGTTGAAATCACTCTCCAAACAAATTTCTAGAATAAATGGAGGAACAAATCTAAATTTGAATTATCTTTTTTAATCTATAGATTTATATTCAATATATTTTGCTTTATATAATTTACATCTGAACTTGCATTGTCCCTGATAAACACTCTGAATTATATAAATTTTATCCTAAGAATTTAGAGAACACCTCAAGTGAATAAAACGAAAAGTGTCTTTTAAGAGACGACCTTTAGTTTTTCAGTCGTGCACGGCAGGCAAGTATATGCTTCTGTATGGCCGATTGCAAACATCATGCTGCAAGTTAAAAAACTTACCATGTTGGTAATTTTTTTCTATTTTTTTATCACAAAAACATATATGTGTACGTTTCGCAACTAAAAATCCAAAAAAGAAGAAACCAAATTTTCCTTTCTTTTGGGATTATGTGGAATGTAGTCACAAGGCAATTTACAAATAAGACTATTAGATCAGTTCTTAGAATTAGCAGAAAAAGTTGGCACTTCCATACTTTTTTATTTGACAATCACTCTCCAAAATCGTTTTATGTTGTGTCCAATGGGCGTCCAGTCATGCCAGTCCCCACAATCTGCTTTATTAACAAATAACTAAACACTGCATGACTAGCCTCACAGGACAGGTGAGGTATAAGGCATAGGGGGCTAACTATCTTCCATCGACAACCTTATTTACACTCAAGAGTTGAGAGTGTCCGTTTTAACGCGAACTCAATTTCCCGCCGATTTACGTATACCCACCCAACGGCCAAGCCTTACCTGATGCTGATCATAAAGCACATTCAACATTCATATTGGCGTTTGTAACTTGCCACTTCAAGCGAAAATCGAGTAAACCAAACATTGCGGCGAGTTAGCCTATGTTTGATGCTGCCATCATATAGAACAAGGGTTACACTACACATGAAAACTTGCACTGATTTTATTAATTTGCTCGTTTAAAAACAAAAAGAAACTTTAAAGTGGCCATGCATTCTTGACCATTTTGTAATTTTTGCACCGAAAGCATAAAAGATGGTCCTTATTTTCAGAGTATATTCACGAATAAAAATGTTTTTGCCTAACATCATAAAAATTTTGCCTAACATCATAAAAATTTTTGCCTAACATCATAAAAATGTTTGGGGCCCCCCCTTAAAAAAACTTCATAAAATCGGTCTGCCTAACCTCATAAAAATGTTTGGCCTAATATCCTAAAAACGTTTTGCCTAACATCATAAAAATGTAACTTCACTCAAATATGTTTTGCCTACATCATAAAATGGTGTTGCCTAACATCATAAAAACGTTGCCTAACATCATAAAATGTTTTCCTAACTTTTTCAACTGACGTTTTTATAATAACTTTTCAATGTTTGGAAAACATTTTGAAAACATTATCATAAAAGTTATTATTAAACTTCTAAGGTGATCTATCCATACAATGTACGGCTTCAATGTTTTTAAAACAATAATCGATAACACTTACACAATGTTTTCAAAACTCAAGATCAAAAAACATATTGGTACATTTTTAAACGTTTTGAAAACATAGGAAAAAGATCCGCAGAAATCATTTCAGCAAAGCTCTAAAACATTTACTGTATCTAATAGTAAAATGTTCGATAATATCTCTGTAACAAAAGCTTACGATATTTTTGTAGTAAGTTTGAGAAATGTTGTCTTAATGTTTGGATGAAAAAGTTACAAATTAATTGGCACATTGGTTTCGCAAATCATTAAGCACACTTTTTAAAACATCGTAAAACATTGTAAAACGGTTTGATAATGTTTCACAGAACATTATCAAACAAGTGGTTTTTCGAATACGTTTACAATAAGCTGATTTGGTCGCGGGCCGAAATAGCGGTGGGCCGAGGTGGCATGGGCCGAGGTGGAGCATAATTTGGGCCGAGTTGGTAATGGGCCGAGTTGCCGATGGTCCAAGGAAAGGATGGCGATGGTCCGAGTGACCTGTTACCTTTCACGTCATCCATATTTTTTCTGTGATATAGTAGTGATTTCATATAGATCATACAATAGATTCTGTAACTTTTATTTCACTCAGAATACTAAAAAATGAAAACAAAGGTGTTTGTATATAATGCTTATCCTTCAATATAGAAAACATGGCTGAATTTCGTATAAATTGCTCCTATGTCTGGTTAAACACATATAAATTTTGAGTTTTTGAATATTAGAAATAGATTCATTAGAAAAAGAACCCTACTACAGTATTAGAATACAGTTTTAAAATGAGTCAATCTGGTACCTGGTTCTTGCAAAATTGCAATTTCTAGCTTGAGATACGCTGGTGATCCCAATGCAAAGATTGTCATCTCAGTGAACCCTGACCTTAAAAGCACCAAATAACACCTTAACAACCATGGAATTTGTACAGAGACTCAGGGCTGTAAAAAATGTTTATTTCCGGTAAAACCAATATTGTGATTCCCCTATTTCCCGCTATGACGGCTGCTAGGTGGCACATCCCCCCTCCGAAGGTGAGCTTTTTGAAAAAATCACAGCAGAATGACGCAATTTGGTGCACCATTTTTCACATTTTCCGATATGAGAATGTCATGCTTAATTTTGTTGTGTGTGTTGTGTCAATGGGATCCACCAAGATTAGAAACAATGAAGAAAACGATGATTTATGATAAATGAGACAAAATGTTTCTTGCCTATTTCTTTCCCCACGTGCGTCAGTCATGTCAGCTCGTCTCGGTCCGTCTGTCAAATGTTATTGTTTACTTTGTTCCGAACAACAATTATTGCGAGGCTCGCTCATCGGTTCACGTACCTCCCTTACTATCACACTTACTTATTCAATCAAGCTTGTGGAATCCCATGCACGTGGAAGCTAACATTTTGCGGCATGCGCCAAGATATTTTGGGTATCACATATTCCAATTGCTGGTGCCCTACTAGAGATCAGGCGCTGGGGAATTTCGCCAACACCTAATCATGCAACGCGAAAAGATGATTGCTCGCTCGCACGCTCGCCGATATTAATTAACCACGAGAATCATGTAAAGGCGACCCTAACGGAAACATATTAAACATATGAATGTCCGAAATTAATAGTTTGTTTGTTCTTGTGTTGTTGAAATCTCGTCACGTTTTCTAATGGTAATTTTTTTTCGGACCGTCGTTACCGTGGCACCACGGACCTGTCAAGACACGCACGCTTCTTGCCTCAAACTAGGCCAAGCTGGCCAAGGGTCGACGGACTTTTACTTCACTTTGCCCATTATAACATGGAATTTCATCCGACGTAAATGCCGTATTTTTATATCAATCCTAGCCATCCACAAAAATAACATTTTGAATGGGTAATGAAAGGTTAAAATCATCTATTCAGGATGTTATTTTTTGAAATAGCGAAGGATTTGATAACAAATATTCCATCTGCAAGTAACAACCCATAGATGTTTACCGAAGCAGTAACCTCGTGGTGTGGTGAAATGGATGATTACGCACGCGCGAATTGTCACTTGAAACTTTTATGAATGAATGGATATTAAAAGATAAGCACAAAATCTACGCACATCGGTAAAAGGACAGAGACTCTCTCGATACGCACGCAGTAGTGGAGTTTTTGTGGGCAAATAGTGAACTAATTTATATCTCAAAGATCGACATTATTATGATTATTTACATTAACAACTGAACACACGATGAAGGTCTTTGACCACAATATTTTCTGTTCACGTTTTCTCTTCAATTAAATTTGTTGTAAGACATTACAAATTTCCTCTTTTTTTTCTTTTTTTTTTTTTTTTTTTTTTTCTTCCTTTTTTTTTTTTGGGTAAGCTTACAAATTTCCCGCGAGCTTCCCGAATTCCCTTCCCGGCCGCCAGGCGGCCGAGTTACCCAGTTTTTCCAGCCCTGACAGAGATCGAAAACTGCGAATTAATTAGCACTAATGATCCCCGCTTAGGACAATACAAATTACTGCCGACAATGTGACGTAAGAGGTTCGACAAACTTCGGAAACGATGGTTCCCTTCGCCAGTGACGTCATGGACCTGGCTGGGTCAATATTACAACCTGCCAACCCAATGCGATTCTGAACCTTGGGAAATAGGTGATAGTTTCCTAAATTCACTGAAGAACCCTGTATAAGGCTGAGATGTCGAACCCCGATGTCGAATGATTTTTCCCACATTTGGGTCAACTTTAAAATGTGGTTAACTAGAAGAAAAAACATTACCAATGAAAATCCTGTGATTACCTGGAAATATTGAATTAAAGTTACCTGAGGGACCGAGGTGCACCATCGCCTAAGTCCTGATATTCATGATAGATAGTCGTAACCCTTTTTTTTATGATGCGGTTATCCAAAGATTATGTCCAAATTTTAAAAGATGATGCCATAAGTTACATTATTGAGAACTACCAGGATACCACCATCGCCAGAGGGGAGCGCCCGTGTGTGGCGAGTTGATAGGTATTTGAGTAAGTCACCCGGAACTTTTAGGTACCGGTATTGGAGGTCAGTCAGCCGGAACTTTACATTGTTACATCCATATGCATGCTACATCGGGGCGCGCAATTCAAACATCTGAAACGGCATTGACTGCAGACGAGTGCTGCCACTGCAAACTGTATGCTGGGGACGACCTATGGGCGAAATTACAAATTTCACAAATTTTTGCATGCTCACCCCAAAGGAAACAGTTCTCAGGTTTAATCCTTTCAGATGGGGATATTTTGATAGAAAGCTTACCTAACTAGTGCCAAAAAATCAGATTTCACATTTTTTAGGAACAATATTTGAAATCGCTCGTTGCACCTTTACGTATAAGAGCTCAACAGTGTCTTGTATTGCAATCTGCTGTAGATGAAATAGGCTACAGAATTTTTAATGCTTACCTGGAATGTCTTTCATGTTATGTCCTAAAGCGCGTAAAAAACAATTAAACTGACGAGAAAGTAATGTATTTACTCATGTCCACACCTCCATTTTACACGAAATAAGGTCAATTGAAGGTCACAGGAGGTAAACTTTTTCAGGCGCGGCCGACGGCATTTGACTTCAGCAATTAAAATAAAAAATAAATAAAAAAATTAGTATGGTTTGCTGACGTGTAAACGTGTAGTGAATTTTCTAAACGTGTAGTGACCCTTCCGTTCGTGTAAATGTTTAAACGTCACAGCACTAGTACATACCTCGACTTGATTAGGAGTGTGTGGTACCTTCATACATAAATGCCCTAAATTTACAATTTTTCACTGGAATCAATGAAGATTTTACACAAATTCTTGTCACAGCAGCCGAAATGGATGTTACCGCATTAAGTAACAAATAATAGCATTAATTTTACTGCTAATGGGCAATTTCAGTGATGAATAGTAGCCAGAGTGTCATGCAAATTATGTTGTGATTGCGCAATCACATCTTCCACCCAGAATATGGTCAGTTACGCTTCTAATCGAAAATGCAATGCATTTTCGGTTAGAATATTTCGAACAAGTGTTTGGGTAAAACCTCATCAGCCAATTATGTTACAGGATTCTCATCACTTCTTTCTGTAGTATTAGGTCGCATTCTCACTACGATGCTTGGCACGTACCTGACGTGTTACTCGATGCTACATCGAGCCTACTTCTTTCCCTAGTGAGAACGTGTTATAAGTGGTGGACCTACATCCGAGATCGGGTCCGAGACCACCTCAGGTCGGTAGTATAGGATGTGGTACCAAATGCATAGTGAGAGCGCATTTGTATATACATCGTAAGTGGGCCCTGCTCACATACATGTACTACCATGGAAAAAAATGCTGCCTTGGCTGTGAGCAAGGACAAAATTATCGCAAACAAAATCTGTATGTTTCTACAATGAATTCACAAAATATACCCAAAAATATCCACACATTTCTTCCTGATCAGTTTCTCTTTTGTATCATATTTCATTTAGTACATGTATTAAGCACAATACTTCAGGAGAGTTCTTAGCGATATAATGTAAGTGCAGCGATGAAAACCGGCTGACTCTTATCCATAACACGTAAAATCAATGGGATTTCCGGAGTACAATGAATCTGAAGTTGGTACAGGCATGCCGATTCATCAAAATGATAATAGTGGGGCGATGTTTTTGTTTGATAAAGCATTGTTTTGTTTTGTTTTTGTGAGAACCTTAATTAATGTCAGACCGCCAGTTAGCAGCAACCTGTTTTAGGCGATCTCCTGAGGGATAAATGTCCGGCCGGCATTTAGCAGCAGTCTAAAATTTTCAATATCCCAAGGGATAAATGCCAGAATGGCAGTTAAAAGGGAAAAACGTCCGACTGGCAGATAGCAGCAATGTCAAACCTTTTGGATGACTAGATGTCCGACCAGCAAAAATCGGCAATGAAAAATCGGCAATGAAAAGATCGTGATTGCCGATAATTGCTGATTAGACGGTTTAGGGTTAAATTGCGTTTTTGTGGGCAGGACCACTTTGCATTCCATTGTGTGTGTGCATGCACGTGTGTGTCACTAAAATGTTAATTTTTTTAAATTGCTTGTGTGTCAAATATTGCAGCGGACCACCGATTATATTCTTTGAACATGGTGAGTGCGGAAGCCGAGATCTGCAAAATTCTAGTTTGTTCAATTTTTTCCTTGGAGAAAAGAGTAAGAAAATAAAGCCACCCATAAGGATTCCATGCAAAATATGAAAGTGCATTCTTCTGCTTAAAGTGATGAACATTTTGAAATTTATCATTTTTAGATTGGTCAAATACCAGAAATAAGATATAAACATCTTTGAAAGAAAAGATGAAATTTCCAAAAGCATTATCAAACAGTTTTTCCTTCATACTCTTCTCCATTTTAAGTTTGGGTCTTGAGAAAAACATGTTTTGATAGCCAGTAATTGAGGCAATTTCTTTCTATCAAAATTGTTAAACTTGTAGCTGTAATCCAATCTGATATAGTGCTGGGGTTGTAAATTACAATAACATTTCATCTATTTGCTTCCACAGATAAACTCTGATTTTCCAAAGTCGGTTGATGTCAGAAAGTTGAGGGCTGCAGTACAACATGTCTGACATACACCCAGACAGAGAGTGCTCCAAACAGTGTCAAATATGTGACAAAAGCCTTGGCGCCAGGAGGCGCATGCACATTCCCCAAGATCCCAAGGAGCGCATGCTATGGGCCGTCAAGAAATACAAAGTCCCGCAAGATGCTTGCATCTGCGCAAATTGTGCCCTGCAGATCAAGCTCGGCTATCAGGAACCGTCGACGCTGTACGAACCCAGCAAGGATGACGATTCAGCAGCTAGTGAGGAAGAGGAGGAAGCGGCCCCCGCACCTGTCCAGAACAACAGGGTGGGGTCACAGGTCAGGAACAATATACCTAGCAACAGCTGCTTCCTCACACGCTACGGACAATGCGAGGAGACCTCCATGTGGAACGTGGCGGCACCGGACTGGGGGAGTTTTGCCGCCACATTTCACCTCGAGAATTACAAGGAGGAGGACCTTCCCCATAATTTCTCCCTGTGCCACGCCCATTATTGTCAGCACACCAGTTTCAAGATTCCTAAATGTGCACTTGTCAGAAGAAAACTACTATTCTAAGGACCAATGGCCAGTTGTATATGAAGGCCTTTAAACTGACTCCGACCATGGAGAAGTTCTGTCGAACGAATAGAGTCAAGATGCCCATCTCGGAGGCCACCAGGCTCTGCACACGATGCTTTCAGAGAGTTGCACAGCAAGTGAACAACCCAAAGAAATTAATACTACCAAGGATGGTTTGTATTGACTTTATTAAAAACTCTCCTCATTTTACTTAAGTCCCATGGCCCAATTGCAAATAAAGCCCATGATACATTTTATACTTGCAGTTGCAGGGAGTGATTGGCATGCGCAATACCAAATTTGACCCAAGATCAAACAGAAATTGCTCGCTGCAACTAAAAGTGTATCACAGACTTAACCTCGTCCCCAGAACCCCAGATTTTCTATGAAGTAATTAACATTTTGGTATCTGAGGAAAGCTGCTATTTTTCTCATGTTCCCTGTGAAATCTTAGGGGTAAAAGATGTTTGGTTTGGATGTTATGACCGAAAAAGTGCATGACTTTGATTGACCAATATTAGTCTTACAGAGTACTCTATGGGACTTACAAAATCATGGTTTTAGCTCTCCCATCAAAATGGATTGAAATATCGAAGCGAAACCTTACAGATGGTATTTCTTGGTCAAAGTCATTCAATCAAGATGAAACTAGATGTCTGAATCGGGCCATCCCCCTTTAACTTTCAAAAGCATTTTTTCTCTCTTTTCAGGAGAATGCTCATTTCCAAATCTTAAATCTATTTCTGATTGTAATGCAGATATTTCACTGCCTTGTCAATTCAATTGATTATTTTCCTGTTATTTGTAATGTGTTTCATAAATAACTGCTTGCCGATCAATGCAGAAGGTTTAATGTTTTCAGGTCTGCATACATAACAGGAAAATCTGCTACCATATCCAAAGCTTGAGTTGATATCAGATCTATAAAATAATTCTGAAATTCAAAATAAAATAGTAACTAAATACTAGGTTGGTTGGTTGAATGATTTGTCATCTATACTCAAACCATGTTTTTGTGCCACAACGGAAAAGGGAAAAAAAGAGAAAAAAAATCAAATCAAATAAAAAGGAGCAAAAAAAACCCAAAAACTGGAGGACAGCCAAAAAAAAAACAACTGGAGGACAGCCAAAAAAAACCCCAAAAATGGACTTAAGGCCCAGGGGTCCGTTCCCGTAACTCAGTCGTAAATATACGTGCATTACTATGCATGCTGAAGGACCAATTTGTTAGTTTAACACGTTAGTGTTACGCCACCAAGTTTGTGGGAACGGGCCCCCGGACCCGGGACTGACAAGCACATTTACTAGATTAAGATTTTAATATCATTGTCTAATAAAAACTGACAAACTGCCTCAAGTGGAGTGATTTTCCTCCCAAATTTCTCACTAACTAAGGGGTTAGCACCACTAAACTCAAATTTATCAAAAAAAGCTTTTCCTTTGCCTATAGTTTACTGACCTAGACATTACCAACACTACTGTGCCAACATTTAAATTTGAAAATGGGTGGGGGGCACTCTCAAAAAAATGTGCTGGTATTGCTTTACAGGGAAACACACTACGTAATTTCAACTCAATTACTGTTAGGAAAGCATGTTTACTGTTGATACTCTGTCTAAATAAATCAAATTCATCCCTTTAGCCTGGTGGTTAAACCAGTGACAAACAACTCCACTGACGACATCCAGATATTATACGTCAAGAGGAAGGACCGCACCGACTAACAACAACGTTTCAAAAAGAACACGCCTAGGTGGTGAGACCGCGACAACCTGCCACCAGCGCCAAACTCAGAGTGTAAACAAGACCCAGCAACAGTAAGTGATGTTCCTTTTGGTATGCGGAGGTGAGGATGAGGCACTATGCGAGCATCAGGCTCCGTTTATTTAAAAAGTATGAAACCATGCAGAAGCAGACAGCGTAGACACGATTATTACTACAAGACGCACAGTGTACGTTAACTGTACAGGGATAAGCTTCTTTGCTTGAAATAAAGAGTTGGGCCTTGAATCTTCTCCCAGTTTTGGTAATCGTGAATGCGTTCTAATTTGTTATTTTGTGGCATTAAACCTTTGCGTGCAAATATTGTATGCAGAGAAAACGTTGCTAAGAGTGAGGTTTTTGTACAAAGGCAAATTAGAAATTGAGATCAAAGTCTACATGCATAGAGAAACCAGGGCTGCTTTTGTGCCTTGTTTGATCATAACAAAAAATGAAACCAGTTGGAAAATTAACATGTACCTCTCCCTAGGTTACTGGATCTGAAAACTGACTTTAACTATTTGAATTCTACCTACTCAAGGCCTGTTTTACAAGTTTCAAACTACTATCAAATTAAAGGCGAACTATTGAAATGTCGATATGTACTGACCCATAAGTATTCTTTATGTTGATGGCCCAAAAGTATATATACCTAGTATGTGTTCCAGTTGGAATTTGGTTATGCATCTGTAAAGTGGACATTTTCGCGAGTTTTTATTGTCGCGAAATTTTGCGAGGAACATAAAACGTGAAACTAAAAATGCGAAAATAACTTTTCCAGTATATTGTATTGCCATTGATATCAATACCGTGACATTAAATTCTCGCGCATTGGCAAAAAAATTGATAAATCTGGGAAAATCTTGTTACACGGAAATTTCCACTATACAGTTATTTCAAATGAGTTTGGATTATGGCAAGGGTATGTCTCCACCCATTTCAGATAAGCTATTTGAATATATTATTAGCTAATTAGGAGGGCCTACTCTCATTTTGGATTATGGGTTATAGCTCGGTGTTTAACATGTGGACCAGATTTACCGGGGACTCGTTCCCGCATTGAGAATGGTACTTTTGGTATTTATGTGAGTAAACCCAAAAACACACATCCGAGCTAATGGACTTACAATGTATAATAGTGTCCATGATGCATACAAAAAAAATCAAATGCTAGAAAGTGTAACAAACTTTTTTTATTTAAGCAGCCTCCCCATTAGACGACTTGATTAAGTAGTTTCATGTGGGTAAAACATCAGAAACGGTCCTACAATTTGCGCAAAGAGTAATGGCTGGTTGACCAAGGTTCACAAGACTTGGAGATTTAAAATTTTACGGAAGCCAGTTAGGCCTGCTTATTCAAGCCTTGGATAGCTTGTGCATAGATTTCATAATTTAAATTTGTATGCCAATATACTTAGGTAGCTGTGATTATTGGTGCTTTAGTTTCTATACCCATGGCTAGTTTTTAAATGCTCTAGGGAGTGCGCTATTAACCGGCATGAGAGCAGCCCTTTCACTTGCATTTGTCTGGAGGCTGGTTTTTCTATATGTACACTGCCATAGCCAAAGTATGTTAGTATGGTATTCAACCAAGCTAGGACCTAAAAAGGGAAAGATTTTAGGATTCTGCTAACACCTTACAAATTCGGAACCTTTTAACGGAAAAACTGCATGTTAAGGGTGCCAAATTTTGAAGGTGGAGAATATTAAGTTTCATCCCCTTAAAGTTCCCACATTTTGAAGTTTAGGTGCTTTATGACAAAATAATAAATCTAGCGAAAGTGGAAAAAAATATAAAAAATTAAATTTTGTAATTTAAAAAGTATATTGAATTAAAAAAAAAAACACCCCAACGATTGACCCTAGCTAGCTGAGCCATTGCACAGGGCTTTTGTAGAAAATGCAAACATTTCCGGGAGGAATATGATCAAAATTTCCCTCTAAGATAATAAAATTTCCCCTCCGAGATTTCAAAAGTTCCCCTTTATTCTTAGTGTTTTCTTTATTTGCTAAAAATAAAAAAAATAAAAAAAATAAAAAATTAAAATTTCCCGGGAATGACAGTACCAAATTCCCAACTTTTCCAGGCAGGCCGTGCAGATGCCAAACTTAGGTAGATGATGATATAAAATTGATTGATTAAGCCCAAATAATGTTGAGCTAAAAGTTGCAAAATATTGGGCGAGACGCAATCGAGCACAATATTTTAAACTCATAGCGAAACCATTAATTTTGGGCGTTAAATCATCACTCATGTTTTGGATCCGATTTTCCCACATTGGGACACCTCAAACATTGATAAGCAGTAACTTGGATTGGCAACCTGGTAATCTTTGCCGGATTTTTGTAGCAAGAAATCCGTTCATGAATAGTTTTGCAATTGGCCACCAGTACATTTTGCCATTACGTGATAATAAAGTACAGGTAAGTGACATCAATTTTTACATACACAGGGGAGGCACCCGGTCTATGACATGTAGAGTGGTAATAATAGAACAAATAAACTATGAAATATGGATTTGAGCATGCATTTTACAAACCACAGGTATTACATATGACACACAGACTGCCGGGCAGCACTTTGTTTCTTGCCTGGTGGTATATACACGAGCCACCAAATCAAAAGTTGATGTTAAAGCAATATGGGCACATTTTTTGAACGAGCCCACCACTTTTCAAAATTTCATTTTTGCACAGTTACGTTGGTAATTGTCTAGGAAACTAACCTGCGAAACGAGGAATGCTAAAAATGTCTTTATCACAAAATAAGGATTTTGTAATTAGAAGGGATCCCAGATTGGACTTACGGCAGAGCTGGACATGCTACGTTTATGTCCGTCCATGATGATAGTGCACCTCGAGAAGGAAAATAACCTCTCAACCCTTTGACTTGCCCGAACTATTAAAAAACTAATGGATGAGCATAAACACATAAATGGCGCTATTCCCGGCTATTTCACATGGAAGGCCGTTGTCCAGCAGCCGTGAATTATATCGGGGTCCCCGATAATAATTATTCTACATGTAGTACAAAATTCCTTCGTTGATTTTTAGACACCTAGACATATTCGAGCTTAAAACCATTCACAGGTATAGTTGTACTAGCAGTTCCAATGATTTTAATCCCGTAAATTTTCCATATATTTAATACAATTATAATTTAAAAAATTGGGGGCGCCCCTTCAAAAAAAGTGCTAATTGCTTTAAGCACCTGACAGGGTTGAGTACCATACTTATTAGGATGCTAAACAGGATCCTGTTTACACTAGGTATGACTTGCTATTTGGGGGACCTGGTTCTGATGGCAGCTCGGAGCCAATGTCGGGGGGGGGGGGGGGGGCATGGTCGCATCTGAAAGGTGTGGGGTCCAGGTAAACGGTTGGGGGTGGGGTCCAGGTTAACATTTTGTTTTAATGCTTTAAATGTCTCTGAGGGCTAATTCTTGCAGGATTTTGTAAAATCTATTGCCGCACACGCTGACAATGAAATATTAAACCTATACTGGGACCGGCAATCCGACTCCCAAGCGTCATGACCTGAATTTGAAGTGAACCGACGGGATCATCTCTCACCGACAAACTCAAATATTGGGGTTTTGCCACTGCCCCCCTTGCCACCCACCCTCTGGCTACGCCACTGCTGACGTGTAGACATCCTTAACTTGAAATTTCTCATAGTCTAGCTTGAAGTAGTGTGACGCAGGCATATTACATTGTATCGACTTTCAGGCATGTGCCATCAAATACAATCCGTGCTGGCAGTGCAAGATTCTTTCTTCTGGGGACAACGGGGGTTAGGGGGCCAAAGTAATTTCTTTTTTGGGGGGAAGGAAAGTGGGGAAGGGAAAGATTGAAATTGTGGGGAGGAAGTGAAATTGTGGGGGGGGGAATATTTTAAAAAATGAACTCTTTAACCAATTTTCCCCCAATTGCCGGGGATTTTTGCCAAAATGTGGTTGATTTGGCCCCAAATCGTTGATTTTTGCCCAAAAAACTTCAACTTTTTTTTATCCAGGGGGGAAAAACTGGGGGGGGGGGCAGAAAAAAAACATAAAAATTTGCACGCAACTGAAAAGACAGCACTGGGGTTAAAAAGTGGATTCACGCATTGATGTCAACGTCATACTTTTTTTAAACTAAATTTAAACTACATTCTAGTGTATTTGGTTTGTGTAAAAAACAACAATGTATAGAACATGAAAAACATTAGAAAGGTTTGATTTCTGTACACCAGGTGATTAATAATGATTGATTGGTTGTATTGTCATTGTATACAATAACAGGTGAACATGTTAAGTTCAAATTTACTCAACGTTGGTGTTTGTCATAGGGGTAAGAGAGGATATGTTCTGTCTCATCTGGCTTGCGATTTGTAAAGATTACATGTAGATAGGTTGCAATTCAATCTTTTGAATTTGTTCCAAGGCAGATAAAAGTTATTATCAGAAGATGGATTCTAAGACTTTCAAGTGCATTATTCTAGCACTTTTCTTTTTTCCCTTTTTCTTTCAGAGTTGCAAAAAAAAAGAAGTGAAATTCAACTTCAAAGCAGGTCGTGAAAAAATATGGCCCAAAATGCAATTTGAAAAAATACTGCTTTTGCAAGCTTTTGAATTTTAAAAAATGCAGTTTACTTAGATTGTTTTTGGCCAAAATTGGTGATTTAGGAAGCTTCGTTGGCCAAATTTTGAAGGTTTCTATTGGGATCTAAACCAACATCTAGCAAATTGTTGTATGGTCACAAAACTTATAGGTTCTTTTAAAAACTAGGCTTAGTAATATTCAGGGTTTTGCACATGATATGATCATGAAAGCTGAAAACTGAATTTAAATAAACACTGGCACATTTGAAAAATAAGCCCCTCAGCATTTTTTCAAAACTCCATTGTTGCATGCCTGCATGGTTGTAAGCTTTTATATTTAGCCTCACCTGAACTGAATTAAGAACAATCAACCCCTTATGGGTAACAGAACAATTTCATAATAATGACTCCAGCGACATTTATTCTAGAGAGTCATTTTCATGAGATCCTTGACCATTTTATGATACCCTTTTTTTGTTGATGGATTTGGCAAGATTGACCAATTTTAACAAAAAATAGCTCCTATACCCTCCCAGAACTGACGGCTAACTTTTATAGAGCGTTTTTTGCAACATGGCCACCGCCGCCATTTTAAACATATATACACCGTGATATCTCTGGAACCAATGAGCTACATGATGAATGAAATGTCATTTCCCACTAATTCTAACACACAGATCTTTGGAGTGATGTTATTACATAAATGCCACTCTGACCTCTAAATCCAAGATGCTGCCGACATCACCTTGGAATTAACTGCTTGGCTCAGAGTATGTAAAAAATTGACATAAGTTTTTTTCCTACTAAAAGAAAATCGAGAGTTATATTTTTTTCCCTTCTTAAAGCGCCTCAATTTACTTCACTCTTTACTTTTGAGACGGTCGGGCGTCTCAAATTCATGATGGCGACGGATGCCATCACTTGAAAATGAGATACTGCCATTTTTCTCTGGCACCACTTACCTACAGGACACGCATTGTGTCTTTCATTACTAGTTTTGATCAGAAAATTTCAAACTGGAATAGTTTAACAACAGTTTCTGAACACGTTGATCTTTAAATCCAAGATGGTGTCTAGCAGCCATCTTGAAACTAAAAAAAAAAATAAACATTTGCACCAATGCCTTAAATTTACAGAAAGGTATCTTTTTTCTATTTTGTGCATGGGATATTTTAGATGAAATGACTCTACTCTGTATAGACACTTGAATGTAAATTACTCCTTATCGGCAGAAGCAGACTCTAGGGGCCTTATTAAGGAAAGTTGTGGGTTTACCCCCACTACAGAAAAGTTTTAACACCTTTGGTATTATTATGGACCCTCTATATCAATGCTAGGTAGTGCTCTCAAATTATGCTATAACTTTTTCAATAGTGGCCACTTTAGGTTACACATGGGTCAACTTTAAAATGCTTCCAATCAATTGAAATTGTAATGCCCTGTTGTCCATCTAGTCTAAGATTCCAAAAATGGTATGTTTTTGTAACCACCCCACGACCATTGGTTTATAGGCTGAAATTACTAAAATGGTAATAAAAATGTCATCTCATTTACAGGGGTCATGTTAACAGTTAATTCTATTATTTTTAATACTTTCATATATGTTGAGAAATGAGGACTCCCAAAATGTATATTTTTTGATTATGTTAAATGTTCTTACTGAAGGGTCAAAGATTCAACAAACCAGTTGATTATGTTGCCCTAAACCTATTGTGTCCCGCCTATCTTGACACTATGCATTGCAATCACAAAAGAGTCCTTATTTTGCACCTTCAGCTAGATGAACCACTTATACTTTTTTACCAAAATTGATCACTTCTGATGTGACCCCTGTACAAAGAATTGGCCCTTTTGTCTCATTTACCATTTTTTACCCTATAAAATCCCCAACCAATGGTCCCAATTCTTTATAGCCTTGTCGAGATATCCTGTGTGTATCTGAGACCTGGACCATTAAGAGCTACAGGATAGACTGGATGTCACCTACACCCAAGCTTCTTATGAGAGTCAAAACACTCCTGGCGCGAGCAACAAGCCCAAGCACAGTATATGGAGATTCCCTCCAATTTCATCTTCTTGCCCAACGCCGTGCACGAATTGCCGGTCACTTGTCATCGTGCGATGACCAGTAGTCTCAACGTCACATGTTGGATTTACCATGGCAAAACAGGGGTCGTCGCCCTGTAACTACATGATTGATTGCTCGCTACATCCAGCCGGATCCATCGCATCCCCACCTAATGCCCAACAGGGAACAGTGGCGCTACATGGTGAACAAGCATCTCGGCTGCGGCCGTTAGATAGATGAATGGTCACTATGGTCAAATTATAACAATTTTGGAATCCGTCTGAACTACCCGTCCGAGCATTATGGCATACATTTCAACATTATTGGAGCATTTTTTAAAGTTTTGACCCCTGTTGTGACCTTTAAATTGGCCCCTTACTTAAAAAAGTACACACAATTGGAGAGTACTTAATACCTACATGATATAGAGTATCCTTATTATCTACCAAATGTGTCAAAACTTTTTTCGGTAGTGAGGGTGGAACGATGATGTATGACCTTTATCCCATGCTCTGCCTTCTCTTTTAAATTTTGTTTGAGTATAATTAACGGGGGACCTGAACTGTTTTTCAGTGGGGTATGCGCCCTGATTTATGAACTTTGGGGGCTTGAAATGATTTGGTCGCCAAAGTACCAGGTATAGGGTCTAGGAATTAAAGTTGTGAGAATCCTGCAGGCTTAGAGCTGGCAATTTGGGCTAATTTTAGCTTCTTGAGGCAAATATTTAATAAGGGACCTTTTGAACTGACTTATGCTTCATCTTGGGGGTTAGGCACTGCTGGATATGCTGCTAAAATGCGGTCTTAAGGGCAGCTGCCTTTTCAACAACATTCATCATTAAAAGGCTGGTAGAAGGACTTGCATTGGACAGTTTACTCCATGGAATATTATTATGGCCACCTAGAAGGGACCTAGTTTCAAGTCGAAATTGTTGTCATTTCCGCCTTTGTCTCTTATGCAATTCGATCACATGATTGCGACACGTCTGTCATAGTCTTGACACGGAAGTACAAACAACTATGTCAGCACTATGTTTGCTCAGAGATCTCAGGTATCCTGGTGTGAAATCACAAAACAAACTTGATCAAGTGCTAGGTGTTTGTTTTGATGAGGATTTGGCTGCATCATCATTGCATGTTCTTACTGGGTAGTGTGGTCGTAACCTCTGGGATGTAGATCCAACAAGAACAATTGCAGATCGCCTAGCCAAATCTAAAAACATAATTTGCTGGCGTCTGTGGTATGAACTCCCTTTGAGACCAGAGGTTTTCTCACGATTTGGAGAAGTTTGTCATTCCTCGCATATGTGTGATTGCAAAAAGCAAGATTGTTGATATAAAGAGTTACAAAGTAGAGTATGAAAAGACGACGATCACCATTTTCTTCCACACTCAGATAGTCTTCGGCCGCACTTAGAGCGAGCATTTCTTGCTTTGTGCAAAAAAAATTAACCAGCTCCAAAGCACACTCATCATCGATTGGTCACGGTTGGCACCTATTTTTGCACTGGTGTAAACCTTTCATCAAAATATCCCCATCGGAGAGGATTAAGCTAGAATGTTACGTGGTACCAACAATTGTGAAAGTTTCTAATTTCCTATAGAGCAAATACGAGATCGCCTTTGTTTTTATATTGGAACTAATAAGCATAACAAATCGCCTTTTGTTTTCATTTCAGTCATTTCTCTAGCAAATAAAGGGGGGCAATCTATTAATCATATTTTCTGTTATCATCAAGAAAAAAAATATGGATGTCGTTGCATCTTTAAAGGAACACTGCCACATTCTGTTTTGCATATATGGGGCGGCCCCTTTTTCTGTCCAAATTAGGTTTTGCATGTTTGTGTGTCTTTTACATTATTAACCCTCACCTGAATGACTGTCTTTGTGTGTGATTAGTATTTTGTAATAAATGATCTCCGGATGATTGTATTCCTTGGCTTTAGGTTTGTACAACTGAAATGTAAGAAAATACTATCAAAGTGGTACCGTTCAGACTGGTCCTCTGGCCACCTTATTTATGTATCAATTACCCTTAAAACAAAAACCTTTTGACCTGAAACATGAAAAAAAAAAGGGCTTGGAATGACCCACTGGACATTGACTTTGAAACTGTCCCTTCTAGGGGGCTATTTTCAGCTATTCCATTGGGTAAACTGCTTTGGGCTCAAGCCTTCCAAATCTATCCCATTGGAGCTCTTTTAGAATTTGGGGAGTATTTTCGTTGTGCCTGTGTCCCTTTAATACCCCCATTTTGAATCTCTCCAGCAGTTCCCTAACCCCAGTTGAAGCACAATTCAGTTCAAAGGTCATTATTGGAATGTTTGCCTCAGAAGCTACACCTACAAATATATTTCAAAATCTCATTCCAAAAACCCTACTTTTGGCAGAACAATCATTTTCCAATCCCCTAATGTTCGAAAATCAGGACCTGCATCGGCACATCCCCTACTGAAAAAAACTGTTTAAGTGCCCCGAATTAACTCAAACCACCAAGGGGTGGTTAATTCAATGTCGTATACAATTAAATAGTTAGTCCTTTTCATTCTAGGATCATCTCGTACATACAGGACCCATGATTTCACAGTATTTTTGGATGGGTGCTTCAAGTTAAAATAGATTTACATGCCAAAATTGAAAAAATATCTTTATCTGTCAATTTTAGGGCATTGGTGTCAATTTTACATTTTTAAATTTTCAAGATGGCTACTAGCCACATCTTGGATTTTTAAAGGTCAACGTGGTCACAAATGTTGTATACACTATTCCAGTTAATTTTCCTGACACAACTAGTAATGAAAAATACACATGGCTTTTTCCTTTAGGCATGTGATTCCAGAGAAATATGGCATTATCTCTTTTTCAAGGTGCCTCTGGTCGCCATCTTGAATTCTGAGAGCCAGACAGTCTCAAACTGCACATTACAATTCTATTGCTTTCTCTGTCAAAATATAGTAAAAAAACTTTGTTAGTCTACATAGCTTACAAAGCTTTTATATAATATACATTTTCCAGTGTCTCGGCAGCCATCTTGGATTTATAGTCAATGATGGCACTTATTGTAATAAACCTCACCCAACTGCTCGTTTCTGCTAGAATTATTGAAAAATACACTTCAATTCATCATTGTGCTCATCTGGTTCCAAGAATCACTTTTATGTATTTCAAAATGGCAGTCGGCGGCCATTTTGAAAAACGCTCTGTAAAAAAGTTAGCCGTCAGTTCTGGGAGGTGTATAGGAGCTATTTTGTTTTGTTAAAATGGGTCCATCTTGCCAAACAAATCCATCAAGGAAAAAAACGGTTATTCCTAAAAATGTCACGGCTTCTCATGAAAATGACTCTGTACTATTCAGCAGACGATGGAATTGGAAATGGCGTTTAATTACATGTACGAAACACGCGGAGTTATTCCCACAGCATGCATTCTGTTTGACCAGGCTGTGACCTTTGTGGTTATCATATCAATGAGGGATGAGTTATGATATTCATTTTGTAATAGACACATTTGTTTTGATTATCAGTTATGCAAACTTCAAATTTGGCCGACCAAAAATTACTGGCTTGTCTTTAGCCTCTTATTAAGGTAGATTGTTTTTTGGGGATGTTATTTTATATGTAAATCTACTCTGGATTCTTCCAATGGCCAAGGACTATCATTTGCCGAGGAAACCCCTGAAGAAATTCATATTTTGTGAATGAAAGGTGCCAGTGCGCTTTTTTAAAGTGATGTAATTTGGTGTGTAGGTAGTTTCATTATAATTACCACCGGATGACAATAACCAACCATGTTTGACACATGGTTAGATCATGTGTTGAACATAACTAACCATATGTGACACATGCTGAAATGGTGATAATGCTTTGTGAATTAGTCTTGAATCATGGGTATGAAGCAAGGAAGTTAAAAGTTGGCTTGCATTGGCCCTCTTAACAAGTGGCAGTGCCAGGACTTCCTTTTTGGGGGAAAGGGGAAATTCTTTTTTTTTGAGGGGAAGTGAATTTTTAGGTGGAAAAACAATTTTGAGATTTTAAAACTATTTTGCTGCAAAAAAATTGGGAGGAATCTACACATACACATTCGTTAACATCTGTGGTGAGCTACTGCCAATATATGTTTAAACAATTGACATCACCTATGAAATGCCCTATTTGGTATGCGGTATTAGAGAATGCAGTTGTTATACTCTGATCGGTACAAAATGGAAGGCCTCTTTATTGTGTGGTACTGATCAAGAACAAAAAAAAAAAAGAAAAAAAAGAAAAATATCGTAGTATTTTCTGGTATGTTTCCTTTTTGCCCTCATCAGCCTATAGAGGGTTTGCTTTTCAGCAACGTTGGGTAATTTGAACTGCTAGGTTAAATACCCACATGGGAATTAGTTGGCTGGGGGGGGGGGTGGATTCGCAGAAGCTGTTTGAACAAATAGCAGTATTTTTTTAAGCCGCCACAAATACCATCATGGAAACTTGATTGGAATTGGTTGTGTTTGTGATAATAGCAAGGCCCAATATGAGTCAATCATGTTTAAAAATTTTAGTAGATTGTGAACTGATATGTCATTTCCTATGGTCTGTGTAATTCTGGGGCGAGATTCTTAAAGCACAGCTAGTTGGTTAAAGCAATAACATCACATTTTTTTCTGAGAGTGCCCCCAATGTCAAAAAAAATAGATCTCCTGGTTTACTTGGGTTATTGGCTAGTAACTATTCCTTTGAATGTAAAGCATAAGGATTTTTTTAAAATGAAGAATTACCGGATAATTCAACAAGCCATTTGAAAAGTAATTCAATACAACGTACTAAATATAACCCAGACCCTGAAGATTCTCCCACCAGCGTACCAAATCAAGGTGCCAAAGTAAATGATAATGAGCATACGGCATTTATTATATAGTTTTGGCACCACCATATTTGGTTTACGTATCGTCTATTTGGAAAATCCCTTAATGCCATTTATAACACGCGGTAAATTTTACGTTCGGCACACTTTAGCGAGTGAAAACAACAATAACAACCGATGCCACCTGCTATCACTCGGACTCAAATATCTCTTTTCCTAAGTCAAATTTAACAGGGTCTCGGGAGAACTTTTTGTGGCCTTGGATGCAGGAATTTTTTAGAAGAATGGTTTCTTCCATCGATGGATTTTCGCAATAATTCTTGCAGAAAAATCGGTTCGATCGTACAATGAACACTGGAATTTCAACATCGATACCATAACGCGGACGCACAGACTTGTGGTGCTTGTGCTTGTGCAGTAACAGAGACTACGCGTGGCTGGTTGCGCAAGCAACAAGGATTGCGCGCGAGATTTGAGAGAAATCGGTTACGCTGCTGGCCGATTCAATAACACGCCGCTTCCCCTATTGGTTCTATTATTCCACTCTAGTGTTCCAATATTCAATAGTTCCATGAATGTGTCAATGCTGATCCAATAGCTTGTTCCGTTGGGTTACTCAGTCAGCTAGACTCAATATTTGTGCATTCCTCAAGTACTAGTGCTATGTGGGCTAAAATGGTGATAAGTTTTAGGATTTTAGGTGTTAAGAAATACTCCATTCAACCTTGAGTCATGACGTCAACACGTACAGCATTGCTTTGCGTGTCTATTTTCGCGCCGCCATTTATCGTGCGCATGTCAGCGCTTTGAATCAACGCGTGCGATAAATGCTGCGCTTCACGGCGTTAAACACTGACGTCACTGACTCGATGACTATTAAAGCACTCTAGGCAAGATTGTAGGGTGCCAGGGGTAGAATTTCATAAGAGGCCACTTCTCTCCAAGTGGACCCTCGCAATATATTTTTGCGGAGTCCATGACTTGCTCACTTTCTTGTAGTAGGCCCCTACAGTTTTATTGCAGAGCCCAACAGGGCTTAAATCGTAATAGTACCTTGTCATTACCATTCACTGCATCGGTCACAAATTTAGAATTTTGAGTGATGTGAAGTTGATATCAATGCATGTCTGATGTTTCTCGCGCTGTATCAATGTTGTGTGTTACTCTGCATGAGTCGACTTGCAGACTAGCGCGAAATTCTACCTTGGACCTTTCGAGAATCCAGCCCTCTGGAAGTCCATGGTACTATGTAGCATTGCATTATTTGTACTAGACGTGTCAGACCCAAATTGTATCTCTGTCAAAGACGCCTCGCATTTTTTATCCACAACCGCGAGCGCAGCCGAAGGCGCGTGGTCGAAACGCAAAGGCGAGGCCGATCAATATCGAGCGTCTTGCGCAAATTTGGTATTTGCCTGTCAAAGCATAATGTGTCAATCGAAGTATCTCGTCATCGTAAGCACCGCCCAATTTCCTCGATGACAACGGTTCAGATGCTTGCCAATATCGATGACATCGCCCGTCAAAATGTACACTCCCAGACGGAACAAAGTGATGTTGATCATGAATTTAAACTAGGATCCTGACCCGCGTATCATTATGCCACGCAAATGTGACGTGTGTGGTGAAAATCCCAAAATTCAAAGCCAGAGGATAAATGAATCCCAGGGCACACAAATCCACGTATGCCATTAGGGGACAAAGAACACCCTAATTCTAACAAGACTTACCCCCTCGTGAACTTGGCATACCTATGAGTTTGACAAGGCACCGATCCAACATACTGCAACAAGTAAGGCTAAAATTTCGGCCGAACCATGGCCTGGCTGAAGGATGCAATGAACACGTGTACTACATGCAACATTTGTTTCACTACATGACCGTATTTGTCAACATTGTATTCAACGTATCACATCATTACATACACACGTAGCCGTACTCATACTAACCAGGCACAACGTATTGCAAAGCTTGAATTAATCTAGACCGCCGGTCATGATCCCCTTGCTAAGCCTACACAGTTACAATAATTCCCATCCATGATTTTCACCGGGCCGTTGCAGCAAACAGTGTTTGCCATTTTACATCCGCAGCTATATAGCTGGTATCAGGAATCCTGGTGCTGTATTCGCTTTGTTTGGAATCGGTTAAAAAAAAACCAATAATTGAATGGTTATTTGAATCAGTTTTCAATAAACTCGTTATTCAGAAACTATTTTAAGTGAACGATGAACATCATCATTGGACCAAGTCACCGATCCGCATAGTTTCGGAAGAAATATCCCGAAAATCAATGAGTAACAAGAAAAAGGAAATATTTTCGAAAATGACTTTTGATTACGACGGAAAACTTTGACGGTCCAGGGAGGGCGGACTCACACACTTGAATAATAAGCAAAGCCTTATAAAATTGCACCCAACTGGTAACATTTGAGCAATTTTTCAGAAGCTATGAGCTGGTAGGTGCTCTATTACAGATGGATTTGTAATATGATCTAATGTATGGGATTTTGTACTACCCTTTTGTAAAAACTTTGTTACTACCGTCACCCCACCTTACAAACCCCCACAATAATTACCCACGGTCCACCCCCCCCCCCTCCCTTCCAACCCTCCAACCTTGCCCACCCACCACCCCCTCCCCAAGCAAATTGTAACATAGAATTCTTGAGACCTCATCGTAGATTTGTATAAATGTCAAAAATGTGAAATGTTTGGTCTCTCTTGTTTTTGCTTTACATTCTAAATGTATTAATTGTGAATGATTTTGTATTTTGTTGCGTAGTTAATTCTTTTTCTTATATATTTCAGCTGGTTTACTTCTCCACAATAAGACATTAATTAGCGCAAAATTGTTTTGTTCCTTATAGTTTGTATAAATGTGTACTTTACATACAGGTCATCATCTCCACTGAATGACATCATTGGACATTTTTTACAATTACTTGCATATGTTCACATTGTTATTATGTTTACTTGTGGGCTATTCCATGTCAACACTCGAGATTGCACCGCAGCATTTCCCTGGATTTTTTCGTTTTGGTGTGATGAATGATATTGATGAGAAATGAAAATCCAGAAATTGAGCTTCATACCGCATTTTGTTTTTCCCCGCAAGAGCAATCAAAGTTAGGTGGGTCACGCATCAAAAATGCTGTGGCAATGCAAAGACAATTTTTGAGAGGGCCATAAACATTAATGAACCCTCCCCCCCAACTTTGAAAATCACTATTTGGGGATTTTTTTGTGTGTGTAAATTCACAATCTGCATCAAAAATGTGATGGCTCTTTTAAAAGTATTTGGGTGTTAAAACTGCATATCTTTCACCTGGACCGGAAGTTCGTGGGGTGGGGGGGGTTGGGGGGTGAGGGGGGTGGGGTCAAAAAAACTCCGATAAGTCTATATTTTAATGTCCCTTTTCCTTGTTAAGCTGAGTCACACTGCAGACTTTTCTACCATACAATAATAAGTACATTAGGTAAGTAATATGTGAGTTACAGCCTATTGAAATCCTACTTTTTGGACATTTTGACATATATTTGGCCCCCCTGAAAATCTATGTTTCATATGACATCAACCCTCTACTTCAGAAATGTTGAAGATACCTCACAAAGAACTATTCATTGAAAGAACCAGCTTGGTGTCTTGATGCATTCCATTTGTTTTCAGCACAAAACTTGTTGCCATTCTCCGTTAAAGGTGTTCATAAGTTTGGTCTCCAAAATGACGAACTCTCAACATTAAGGAATTCCCTTGAAAATCATTGAAAAGCGTAAACTTAATTTTCTCAGAACACTTAACAATGCATTGGTGATCTTAAAATAGTCCGGATTTTTTTAGTATTTTGCCTAACGTTAACACTTACGTAACGTATCTGTCGTAACGTCTCTGTCGGGACTTTTTCTTAGTCCGTGCTTTTCTTGTGAAATAATGTGCTTCACCGACTTAGTCCTCTATAGTATCAGTCTACCGGTCATACTAAACATGGTTTGGTATTGTCGACTTACTGTATCACGCAGTATGCAAGAGCGTAGCAGGAGGGAGGTACGTATCTGTCGCGTTATGAAGTTAACAGGAGGGATTTCTTTAATTAATATTAAAAAAAAAAAAAAAAAAACCACAGATTTTAGCAAAACATGTATAATATAATCATTGACAGTCTCGATTTATCACATACTTGGAACATAGGTATTCATTTATTTTTAGCAATTTTGTATCCATTCGAATTATTGTAACGTATCTGTCTTCAATATTGGCGACATGCTCCCAAAGAACTCGTGCGAACTTTAATTATAATCCATATCATGTTTTTAAACTTAACGATTAGTGCATAATAGACCGGCTGATACAATAAAAATGCAATCAATCTGTGATATGCGTTCTTGTGTAACGAGCAGGACACATTTTAAAGAAGGGATTTGGGCTGGCGACATGGGGAAAAGCCATAAGTATGCATCTTTTAGCCTTATTGCTTTGATACTTCTCATCCGGTTAAAACATCTAGTCCGGATCATTTTGAAAACTAACTCCTAATATAATTTATATTCAAAACATTCATTTCTTAAAGGGCCAAAACAAGCTTTAAACTGTGCAAATTACTGTGAGCGACACTACACGCGTTTGACACTTTTGATCGGAAAGTGACCTTTTGCTGATATATCCATCGCCCATATAATGTATTGGTGATATAACAATTTCCATGTACAATGACCTCTGGGTCACATATACCTTTGTTGTTGTAACTTTGGCGTGTTTATTTTGTTTGAAAAAATAACGACACCAAGCTAGTTTCTTTCAAGGAAATTGTTTATGATTTATACTCTTCAACAGATCTGAAGTAGAGGGGTGGTGTTGTATGTCAACAGTGTTTTTCAGGGGGTCAAAAGTGTGAAAAGTGCCATTAACCCGTTTCAAAGAGCTGTAGTACGTCACTTTGTGTTCCATAATTGTATTGGTTTAGTTCCCTACTTGTAGCCCGATTGGGACCAAAAGATGGGGACACTATAAAATTTTCTTACTTTTGGCGTTATGATGACCCCCCCCCAGATTTGGCCCCAAATGAACAAGGCCGCATATTTAGTCCTCACATTACTCCTAAAAGTAAACATGCTATGAACTCCCTGATGGCATATTCCGATTTCTACACACACATTCCCCTGATAGTGATTTTCAAAGTTGTGGAGGGCTCCATTACTATATCTGTGACCCCCTCAACATAGTCTTCACATTGGGCGGCATTTTTGACCCCCTAACTTTTCCAATGCTCTAGTTTAAAACGAAATGACAGGAGCTCAAATTTCAGGATTTCCATATCTCATCAATGTCTACCACCACACTAAAGCGAAAAAATCCATGACATTCTGCGGTGCACATCTCGAATAGTGTTGACAATGTAATAAAGGCCTTGTGATGAACTTAGTGGAGAATTCTATGCTCCGGACCAGCTAATGAAGCGAAATGATTGTGATGATTTCCTGATGGCAGCATAATAATAATAGGCAACAGTGCTGTGATCTTTATGGCGCTTTATAAAAGCCAGTGTATTATTATTATGTAAATGTAGGTTGTTTAACCACTTGACCAATTTGTTAACAATTTTTGTGTTGCCTGTACTAGTGCAGGGAGACGCATATTAATCCAAATTCTGTCTAGGTCTGTGTGTATGCATGTGTGTTAAAGTTTCTGTTAACATTTTTCAAATTGTGCATTTTCACCTTAACTCCAATTTTCACCAAACTCAACTCATAGGTGCACCATGGAGACTTGCATGTCATGGCAGAATTAAAGGTTACATACCAAAGGTCAAAGGTCATTAGAGGTCAACTTGTGCAGAGAGTAAAGGAAGATTGGATCACAAAAGCAGGCGACACTAGCGGTTCGAGAACCACCTTGTTTGTATATACAGTGGCGTGTGGAAGCTAGTTTGAGGTCATTAATTCCAAGCAAGCTCTACTTATGGTTGACAAGGTCTAAGGTCACTTTTGGGGTCATGACCTGTTAAAACAGGGTTACACCCAAGGTCATAATGGTAACAATGGGACTGCTAAAGGGTAGGGTCAAAGGTCAGTTAAAGTAACCTATTGCTACTATAGTCAGGGACAGGATTAGCCGACCAATTGCATGTGTGTCAAAGTTTGTCAATCGGCGCAGCGCGGACTGTGATTGGTTCGAATGTGTAGTATGGGCGGGGCTTGTTCGAACAAAATATGATTTAAAATGTCAAAACATGCCCTATTTGAATCGGGTTTTCGACGCACAGACACAATAATTCACGAAAGTAAACTTTCTGTTTCAATAAGCTTTAAATGTTCACAGAATATTCTCCACGGGCGACATTTCTTGTGCACCGTCAAATTACGTCAGAAGCGCAATTGGTCGCCTTATTCTGTCCCCGACTTTAATCGGTACTTTTTCAGGGTGTAATATTATGCCCTCTGCACACAGTGGCAAGATTTGGATGGCGTAATATGGTGCCCTCTACAGTCAAGTGGTTAAGAAAATGGTTAAAATCTGTGAATATCTGCTAAAGATCTGGAAGTTTTCAACATTCAGAAAATAATGTGTTTGATACATATTGTATAAAGCCAACCAATCGGCCACCTATACTCAGGTTCATTCTCAAGGTCAAGGGTGGTGTCATGACGCAACTCTGCATTTGCTCTAATGTGCAGTGTTATACCTGCTGGGGAGAAAAAGGGAAAGTTGCCACCCTGGCTTGAAATATCAGGATCAAATGGAATAACATTTGTATTGTCTAATTTATGAGGGATTGCAACAAACTGGCGCCTAAATTTGGCCCAAATTAATGTTACTTGGGCTAATTTTTGCACGCTTTGCATGCATTTGGTCTTGTTAAGCCCTTGGAGCTGGTCAGTGGGACGACATGGGAATTCTGTTATCCCTGGCTTGATTGCTTCAGTACGCCACTGGTATTGGGTGACCGTTAGTCCTGTTTTTTTTTACCATTGATTTTGAAATTTATGTGGTATTGTGTTTTGGTAGAGACTACAAGTATTCAAATTCTCAAATCTAATCCAGTGATTGTCACAATATTATTGTCTATCAGGCAAGGATAAGCCCAAAAAAATATTGTATTGGAGTAACCCACCCGACCCACTTTTCACCAAAAAAAAAAATCGAGGAAAACAGTCAAGCAAGCTGAACCCGGGTGCTGAATAAAGGCTCTCTGCAGAGTTCCAACTGAGTTGTTTTGTCATTGTGTGATTTATAGCTGGGAGCGGGCTGACGTCACATCGCGGTGAAAACAAAGGGGAAGCCCAGGGAATCCCCGAATTGCGGTGAAAACAAACTGCGCAAATTGCGTCTTTAAGTTCAATGCACACCGTATGACACTATGCGTGCAGTGAGAATTGAATTACGCAAGTTGTTGCCATGCCATTGCTATGCAGATTTGTTGAACTCCCGGATGTCCGCTCCCGGCTATTAGCTTGCATGGTCACATAAAGCACAGAAAAGAGAATGTTAAAAAAAATTTAAAAATCCGCCCGCCCTATTTTGCACTGGCCTGTTACTCCAATACAACAATTTTTTTTGGCCTTAAGTAATGTAATCCTCACTGAAGGCATATAGATAGTAAGATATTATTGGCTTTTCTCCATTTGACACTGTAGCTCATTGTTGTAGATATCCAAAGGTCCCAGATTCAAATCATGGATTGCCAGTGTTGTTTCACTGGCTGTTAATTTGTTATGTGGAGACTTGTGTTTAAGAATTAATTTCATAAGGGATTAATTAACTCTTCAAGCAACATGCAAGTTTTGGTTATCTCATTTTTTGTATTACAATATATATTTCTAACAAGGTATTTGAAGGTTGGCATATGAACTCGAAAGAAATGCAGAAATCATATCAAAATAGATGGAATTTTATTTGTACATGTACTGATGTAAATATGGAAAATGCACAATACCATATTGTGCAAATGTGGCCTATAGCTGGGTACAGATGTAGTTGTCAATCACAGGTATGAGAATCTTCATTCCTCCTAAATGTAGTTAAAAATGAATGTGTTCTTTTTACTTTATTTTTCATATCAAAATTAACTCCTAAAATGGTAAACTTGAGTTGAAAGTCCAAAAGTGCAAAAATTTAGGCTATTAAAACCTGGCATTTTGCATGCCTGCAATCGGCACAGCATCACAGGTTCTGATTGGTGAATGCGGTTTGGGCAGAGGCATGTTCAAACAAAACATGATTTTTAAAATGTTTGATCCATTTAATTTGATCTTTAATCTTGAAGACATGATGCATGCATCTTTCTATACATTTTCTGCTTTGATAAACTTATTTATGGAAGACATTAGGTGCCATCAAATTATGTCAGATGCACAGTAATTGTCTTTTTCTGTCCCTAGCAAAGTTCAATGCACAAGGTACTCAATAGAATCCACATTTCACTATGCTGCATTGTGTGGTTAGTTCCATTGTGATCAATTGGGAATATATTTAGCCAACTGGCAACATGGTAAGAATGCTAATGGCTGGAAAGAGAGCTTATTTGGAGGAAGCTGCTTTCAAATGGGAATGAAATGAAATGTATGTAATTAAACCAATCAGAGACAATGCTCTATGAAACGGGGGGGTGGTATGGAAATATGCCGACGTTAACTTAAACCGGCCTTGACTGCAGAATTAGCCAATTCCAAATAGTTATGATTGGATTTGTTCATTCGATCTATTAACGTCGTCCGGCCCCTGTACTAAGGAGTGATGTCATAGTGTCGCGCATGCCGACGTGTGCCGAAGCTATTCAGCTGCGGTTTTACCTGCGACTTGCACATTAAGCTGCGTGACAGCTATGACGCACTCCTTAGTTTAGTTGACGAACAAAGTGTAGAAGCTTGTGTAGTTGAACCAATTAGCAGGGGTTGTAGCTTGGAACATGGAGGGTGTACGAATGAAGTAAAGTAAGTAGCCTATTACTTTGTTATCACAAATAGGCAACGCCTCTTAACCACAGTGGAATATGGTATCAAACAAGTGATCAAGCCTTACCTTGTGTATTCTCTAATTGGGGGAAACACTATGGAAAAATTGTCTCCCCCCCCCCAAAAAAAAATGGTTTCCTGCGGGATGAAATAAAGGCAAGTCTGATTTGAGCATTTTACAAGTATGCAAAATGGTGGAAGGTTACATCATTCAAAGAAAAATGCCACAGTGGAATTCCAATAATAATAGGTATATTAGTAAGTTTCAGTGATTTTGTCACCTCATTAATTGGACAAGTTGATGGGTTCCTCCCAGAGGTGAGAGCTCTTTGCTGGTAGAGTTTCATAACAAGAAGCCCCAAGTACCAATGATGTGTATTGCAATTGATTCTGTCTTTCATGTGCTGTATGACGTTGTGCATTAGAGCGGGAGTGAATCAATTGGCAATATCTCATTGCAATTACATAACCATACCAGGGACTTCTATATGAAGGTCTACCCTTCGCTGAATAATCAATACACTTGAAATGCAGAAAGATGTAGATAAAAAAAGGTGTAATGCGCACATATTGAGAATTTACGGCCTAACTGAGTGGGCATCATGTCACAATCTTTAGCAAATTTGACTTGGCAACTGTGGAATCATCAGTGTCAACAGATAACGGTGATTTTCCAGTATTCATTTGATGTCCCAGCAATGATTAGTTTCTTGTTGTTTTGTTTCCCCCTCCCCGGGCAGATTGTGAAATTACAGATCCAGTTTCTAGCTCCACGTGCACTGTAATGTTTTGTTGGCAAATTGTCAATGTCAGCCATCTTCACTGCTTTTTTTGTTCGGGTTATTTCCTTTCAGCAATGTTATAGTGGAAAAACATATGGCATTTTTTTTTTAAATAACGCCCCCAAAAAAGTAACTCCAACACCCTAGAAATTATGTCAAGTTCATGATAATCGTATTATACATTAGAGGGAGAGAGGAAGCAATTGCATTGACTTCCATTGGAAACATAATGATTGTCAATAGGTTTTACTGCAATTTTCTCATACCTGTATAATCCTATGTATCGTTGTGAACTTGACAGATTTCAGGGTGGGGTATTCATACTCATCGTTTTTTTAAGAATAACAAATTTGTTAACTCAAACCAGGCCCGTATGCAGTGATGGGGTTGTTGGCCACACTTCCCAAGTAATTCTTTGACAATCTTTAAATAACGCCTCCAATGGACCATTTTAGGGTTGGGCCAAGTCTTGGGGAGGCCCACCACCACCAATAAATCCTCCTGCGTTTGGCCCTGAGCTCAACATTTCCCAGTCATCTCCTATCCCCGAAGATTTGACCACCGTGAAGAAAAGAGTTGAAAATTATTTCCAAAATCCGCTCTCCTTTTTCTCTTGCCTGCTCACTGGGATATTATCACCTCCAAACATGAAATTTTGCCTCAAAACTGAGAATCCCACCCCCCACAGTGTCGCCCGTTACTAACCCTGCTTTAAATCAGTTTTTTTTCTTTTGAACAAATCACCTGCCTTAAATTGTAAAATATAACACGATTGTATAAAATCAGTGGAGAGGTTTATTAAATAATGGATTTTCTTCAAAGATCCCTTTTTTTTTCCAATTCAGTATAATTTGATGTATGAAATTATCTTCAATAATGATTGTACTTGACACTACTTGTAAATTGGCTTTGCAAATAAACCATGTATCCAGTGTAGATAGGAAAAATTTGGTTTTGTGTGCTCTTAGTGTCAAGTGTGGTGTTTAATTTCGAGCCAAGATTCACTTATTATATTCGACGAAACTAATCGGGCCCAGTGCACCCATTAGAGACACTCTGATGCGGATAAAGCGTGTATCAATGGGGGCACTGAGCCCGTTTCGTTCGAAGTCAACTTATTCATTAAAATTCATTTAGCTTAATTTAATAAAATTTACGCCAAAATCAGAAATGTTTTCCTAAATTAAAATCGTGAATTATCTATATAAAAACTTTCATTCACAAAATTGAAACACATTGAGCCATTTGTCAAGATGACACGTTTTTAGTTCCTCATCAAACCAGCCCGATTAAAATGTGTAGGTCACAGCATTATGGCTTATATTTTGTGCATTTTGAAATGAAACAAAACATATTTTAAGGCAGGATGACGGGTAAATTTGAAAGGAAAAAAAATGTAAACATTGGAAATCAAACTGTGAAGGGTTTCGAATACATAAGTTGTGTCAAAAAAAAAGTGTGTCAGATGTTATGTTTACAGAAACTCCCCTGTAATGTTCTATGAGATTTTTCTCAGCTCTGAAAACAGGTACAAACTAAACTAAATATCCTACCAGAGGTGAATATTCCCCTGTTTTGCCAGCATTACATATTCCTTGTATAAACTGGGAGATCCCGATCAGGAAAATGTTTAAACATTTTAAGCAAACATGCGATCAACGATCAGGAAAATGTACAACATTTGAAAGCACAATGGCCAGTTCTTTTTCTGTGAGAAAGCAAAGAGTAAGCAGTTGACATATTTTGGTCTTAAACCCTGCAACCTTGGGACCCTTATCTATCTGAAACTGAAGCTAACTGTGTTTGGAAAATTAATTTTGAACAACAGATCAGGCCAAAGAAAAGTAACTTAACATAGCAATCCCATATTATAAAAAAAATCAAACACCAGAACAAAAACAATGAATTTGTGTCTAGGTTGAACTTAACATGGCTTTCAAGTGTTATGTAAGAGACCAAGTTAAGGATAAATGATAAGCAGCTCCATAACGGGTACCCACCATGCAGCGTTACAGAAAGGCCTATAGGCAAGGCTTGTACCCTGACCCTCTATCAAGTGGTGGAACTGGGGCAGCCACATGAAGCAACCCCCAATCATTCAAACACATGACCCACTTGATCACAGTACACCAAATAATGCAATCCCAGTATGGGGCCTACAAAAAAATCAAAGGGTGCTACCGTGGTAAATGTGGTAAGAAAACACATGCCCGAGAGAAATGCGGAGTTTCTTGGCGGGAGTTTCCTCCGTAACCTGACCTATCTGACATTACTTTTTTCCGACACACTTATGCATTCACAGAAACCTTTCAACACGGAATTCGAAACAGGTTTATATTTATCTGTTTAAAGTATCAGAATCATAAGTGTGTCGAAAAAAGTGTGTCCAGATGTTACTGAAACTCCCGAGAACTGCCCCACATCTGGTCTAAAATCAGAGCAATGTGGAAGCCTCATCACTTGAGCCAAATATGCTGATCAAACAAAAGCGGCAATGAAAGCGGAAGACAGACCCTTGCTTCAAAAATACAAGGCAGGTCCCCTAGGCCTATATGCAATACAGCTGAAGAACCGCATGCCGATGTCAGCGATCATTTTGGAACATCTGAATTTTATGACATCACCTAACAGTAGACACATCTCACTTTTGTAAAGACAGGAGTTTTCCTCCCCAACCTGACATCTGACACTTTTTTGTGTGTCAGAATGGGGTCAGGTTTATGTAACTACCGTCAATAAACATGTCCCTACATAACGCTACAGTAAAAAAGAAAAGAATTGGTCACACCACATACAGAGGTGCACAATACTTATACTTTAGTAAACTATTATGCTAAAATGGATCTGCCCCTCTGGTTGATTTTCTGCCACTGGGCCTTCTCGACAGCCATGTAGTCTCCCAAGCCTCACTTTTTCTGAGTGGTCAACCCAACTAAGAGATGAGCCAGATTATCCAATCACGCCATCTGCAATCTCAGCCTGACTTGCCTAATGTTTACACTCAGGATTGCGAAACCAGCCACGACATCATCAAAAGGCTTGATGAGCTGTTTGCGCCACGTGATGATACGAACAGCTTCTCGCCCAATTTTATTCGATAACAAAAGAAGTCGGAGAGTGCATGGACTTTCTATGCCAGACTGTACTTACTTCTGTACAAGATCCTTAACTAGACTTATATCCAAGCCCTAGCTACCCAGCTCAACACCAGCCTTTGTTATTTTTTCTGGGATGGAAACAACAATGTGCCGCAACCAACCATCAGCCTTGCACTACAAATTATGACAGTGCAATGTTAAACCTCAGTAATTAATGAACCCCTGTCAGCAGAGGAGGGAAAAAGGCAATCAGCTACCCGTCAGGGTCAGGTAGCACACGTCTTTGCAGTAATGTCGAACCTCATGTTAACCACAACGTTAAAGAAAAAAGAAACCACATTTTGCACATCTCCTCCTAAAGGATATGCAGCTTGTGTGAACCAACCCGGTCATCCAGTCATGGACTGTACCTATGACAGTAGTAAACACCAAAAACTTCACCACAGCCTCATAATTGGCATCAGTAGAGCATCCTTCACCAGAACCAATGGTTTCCTTACACCTACCCTCAAAAGCACCTACCCTACCCTCACCAATCCACATAACTCCTGACACCAAGAACAACGGGCCATCCCGCATCCTAATCAATCACCAGAGTACAGTATTAAGCCACCAGCATAGACTTCAAATGGAGGACAATGCTGATCGTCTGGGAACAGGATTCCACATTTAACCAAGACATCCCAGTGTTATGAAATACAAAAACCAGAAACTCTTCTGGGCGCATCCACAACCTGCATCGAAATATTCTCCCCCTGCAACAGTTACACTAGATTAGAGGGCAACAATGAAGAACATACTTGTATACACCATCCTCCACAACAAAGCCTACTCCCGCTCCCAGACGTTCCCGACTCCCTACTCACTCCGCTCCCAGACGTTCCGACGTTTGAGGAAACTTGAACCATCTCTGATGCCAGTGATGAAGTGATAAACTCCAGCTGTTGGAATACAGCCAAATCAGCCTCAAGTCCCTTGTAAATACCGGCCAATCAGCGAATTCCCTTGTACCAAATACCATCGAGAACCAAGCACACGTAACCTTGTGTTATCATTATGGGGTGTAACCAGGATGTCTTTGGTGTGTGCTTGCCCTATTATTATAGACAGATGTATGTCGGGATGCCATTTTGCTGCTGCCAGGGGAAGTTTGGTAGATACAATTACCAGCCCCCCTCTGCCACACATCAATTATATCATCCTGCTGTGTACATGCCTTTGCTCGCCAAAATTCTACCTATTCAGTATACCTCCTCATTAACATAACCAACTCTCTGCACATCCTCCCCCCTATAATGAATTTAGTGACCCTGTCCTTGCTTGGTGCACTCTCTCACGGAGCCGATCAAGCAAGAACTGACACGTGTTCCCCTCTCTCTCTCTTTATACAGTCCGGTCCTTGCTTGCCCCACCACCTTTTAATAACTGCATGTCTAACATTAATAGAAGAAAGCAAAAGACGGCATCGAAATCAGAATTTCCCCGTGTTAAGAATGTTGATTTTGTGTGTACATTGACTTTAACTTTTTGTGAATTTGGCACTTTAGCGTTATTAGTTTGTAATTTTTTGATTATCCATGGAAAGTACCCATAACCCAAATTCAAAGAACATTTCACACCAAGGCACGAACTCTGGAAAGATATAATTTCCAGAAATATGATCGCTTCCAAGTGAAAAGTTTCAACCAGTACTTGACACTATTGAGTAACAACAAAACCTGTGCGTTTTTGAAAGATTGGTACCATAGCCTGATAAAGAGATAAAATTGTGCATTGGGCGTACACAGCATAATTGCTTGTTCTCACTTTGTGACACCTGCTTTAAACGGTGGACAAAGCGATAGACATTATTTTGTAGACGCAGCAAGTTGACAGCACTCCTCTGGCCAAGTCCAACGTCCACAGAGCTCAACATGCAGGGACTGTCCATCCTTTTCCTTTCCTAGTTTTTTCTTATTCTCGGCATTCCATTTGCCTAGGTTTTAGTGGTTTGTCAATCAAGTTTTAACTGATGACAAAAATGACTAGGTAGGATTAGAGGCACCTGAGCCCGGAGATGATCAGTGAACATTGATACCAACAACATTGACCTGCTGACTTCAACCCATGTGCAAGTCATGACATCACAATTCTTTTGAGGATTTTTAACCTTTGAATTAGTGTCTTGTCATGGTCATCTTCCTCACTGACGTACAGACACGGCACATGATCTCTCTAAACGGAATAAACCACGTATTGTTCTGGAACAACTCATGAACCGTGAAATGCTCAGCGTTTGTCTGGCCAAAACCATTTTGCACGCTTGTGTATAAGGCCCAGGATAAAGCGACCAGACAGACAACTTGGCCCAATGATTCCAGCCAAAACAGATCCATTTTTGCGAGAAAGAAAACGGGAAGAAACAGCAGCAGTGGACAACGCAAGTCTAAAGTCCATCCACATTCATGTTTCAAATTGGAACACGCATGCCTCGACAGTACAGATGACCAAATTTCTTTGATATACAAGGAGAGACGGAACGGGTAATCAAAACTCAGCTTAACTAATTCACATTCAAAGGTTGGCCATAACGCAAAGAAGCAGAAAAGTTGAAAAGAGGTGCACAATGTAAAGACCCCTTGCAGCATATAAAAGATTAACCAGATAGGTTGACCAATATGAGAAACAAACTGGTTTCATATTCAGGTTACCTATACATCTTTGTTTGGCATAGTGGTCACTCATCACAGGTATAACATCACAAAAAGATGAGAGCAAAGACAGAGAGATGGAGTTTGGCTGTAAGGACAACTATACTGAAGCAAAGGCAAGAGATTGAAGATCACACGCGAGAATTACAAAGACAACAGAGAAGGTAGTCACCCACATAACTATTACTTGGGGTTCAGCCACCAAGATAGGTCCTGGTCAGCCAACACAGATAGGTCCTGTTCAGCCACCAAAGATTGGTCCTGATCAGCCACCAAAGATTGGTCCTGGTCAGTAGCCACCAAAGAATTGGTCCTGATCAGCCACCAAAGATTGGTCCTGATCAGCCACCACAAGAGAGGTAGTACTGGTCCAGCCACCACAGCTAGGTCCTGGTCAGCCACCAAAGAGAGTATTGCCCAGTCGGAGATGCCACGTGTCAACCACTGCCAAAGTGACTAATGGTGTAACACGAGCCAACAATGTCCATATTGAACAGCTGGTGAACTGCAGCAGCAAGCAGCATTTCCCGCAAGTACCAGTAACTGTATTTTTGTGAAAATTTCATATACAATCTTGCAACCAAGGTTTTTCTAAATCAAAATTTGTATGAGATTCCAAAAATCCTGGTGTCATTTTTTAAAATGTGGTCTTGGATGAATTCCTAGTGGGCAAAATTTTACACTGGTTTATACAGGGGGCATAATATAAAACTAACAACGTCGCGGTGTTCTCGAACCGGCTAACTCCCCCTGGGCGGGAGGCGTTTTTACAAAGTTTTAAATAATCAGCTGCAAATACCCCCTTAACCCCAAATCCCCTTAAACCCCAACAACCCCCCTTAAAAACCTGGACAACCCCCCTTAAACTCGTGCACCACCTTAAACCACAACAAGCCCTTAAGGCCAAGACAACCCCCCTAAAACCCGTACAACCCCTTTAAAAACCCGGACACCCCCTTTAACCCCACACCCCCTTAAGTCCAACAACCCCCCAATAAACCCGGACACCCCTTTAAAATAAAACCAGACAACCCACCTTAAACCCCAACATCCCCCTTAAACCCAACAACCCCCTTACAGCTGGACAACCCCTTTAACCCGGACACCCCCCTTAAACTGGACAACCCCCCTTAAACCGTGCAGAGACCCACTTAAACCACAAACAAGGCCCCTTAAACCCAGACAACCCACCTTAAACCCCCCGACAAACCCCTTTAAACCCGACAACCCACCTTAACCCTCCGAGGTAGAATGGATAGACAGATATGTAGAGGAGGGTGAGAGCCAACAATCCCCTTTAAGTCCAGACACCCCCCTTAAACCCCGACAACCCCTTTAACCCAGACAACCCACCTTAAACCCCAACCATCCCACTTAAACCCAACAACCCCCCTTAAACCCAACAACCCCCCTTAAACCTATCCGCCGCGAGAGTACATGATTCCCCACCCCTCCATCAAGTTTCATCAAAATACGGACTATGGACTTCAGATCGTTTTCGTTTCACAAGGTTTTTTGGGTGAAAATACCCCTAATTTAGCCATAAATTGCATTAGCTTTTTAAATTCGCATATCATGCGCCACAAACCTAATCACGCGAGAGTACATGATCCCCACCCCTCCACCAAGTTTTCATCAAAAATCGGAACTTATGGATCTTCAGATAGTTTTGTTCACAAGCTTTTGGGTAAAAATACCCCATAACTCATTAATTATGCGAATTAGGTACCTAATTTGCATGCATATGCCAACCCCATAATCTATCAGATGAGGGCATGGCAGTCCCGATCCCACCACCAAGTTACATCACCATAACCTTCTGGGTCTCATGTTTATCGCGTTCACAAGATTGGTGTTGTGTTGGACCCCAAATTAACTCATTACATTAACATGCCAAATTAGGTACTAATTAGCATATGCCATGCCATATCTAATCAGATGAAGGGCATGGCAGTTCCGATCCCACCCACCAAGTTACATCCCATAACCCTTTAAGGGTTCCCGGTTATCGCGTTCACAAGATTGTGTTGTGTTGGACCCCAAATTAATCATTAATTATGCAAATAGGTACCTAATTAGCATTATGCATGTCCCCTAATCTAATCAGATGGAAGGGAATGGCAGTACGATCCCACCCACCAAGGACAACACCAAACCCCTTTGGGTCTCCTGTTCGCGGTCACAAGATTGTGTTGGACGGCGACGGAGCCGCCTTGACTGATAGCATAATCCCCCTTCTGCTTTTCAAGCCAGGGGGATAAAAAGGGGCAAAATGGTTTTAAGTCGACATAGTTCAGACCTTTCAGGCTTACAGAACGGTATAGTTTGCCCTACCTGAGTGGTATAGTACACAAGTTACAAGGTAAAACGGGTACAAGGTCACACTGGGGGTTAAAATTGCAGATTCATCGGTTTGTTCTAAAACTGGTGCCAAATTGTCGTCGTACGTCAGAAGCCGAAAATATAAAGGTCGCGTTGCCAATGACGTTTTGATATAATTAAGAGGGCAAATATGGCCATGGTCCACAGTGGTATATGGGACCATTCAGTTATATCTCTAAAAGTCTCACCCCCAGCTTCAGAAACGGAGGAAAACAACAGAATCTATTATACTTTCTTATTTAGTTATGACCCAAATGAATGATTTAAACCAGTTTCAACAAACATCGGACCATTCTAGAAATAAGGACTTGAAACTTTCTTTGCCTATTGATATAAATAATAAGTAGTAAAAACGATGGCAAAAACGATACCTTGTTAGAATACCTTATGAGCAGTCGAACAGATGGTATAAATTTTAAACAATTTAAAACTTTATGTTTACCCATGTACAAATGTTGCCCTATTAAAAACCAAGAACACAGTTAAAAAATGTACACCCTGATTTTCAGATTCTCCAGGAAATTCTGTATTGAAAAACATGGTGTCAAAATTGGGCTGAAAAAAAACATAAACCAAAACAGCCATTACATTTCCACATGTACTAGCACCGGAATGATTACTTGATGCAAGGAGTTCTTTCCTGTGCAAGCTTTTACGCAGGAACTCCAATCAATGTGGAAGACATCACACCAGACCCTGTCAGGCGATTGGAGATGTTGATCAAGTACACAAGAGAAGCAAAAAGACTTGATCAACGATTGCATTTTGATCAAAATACTAGTGAAGCATACAGAGAGGCCATTGCTTGATGAATCAGACACGGCAACCCAGCAAAATGCTTGCCACCTAATATAAGTTAAAAGCAGAATTCCTGGCCAAGATCAAGGCTGGTGAACAAGAAGCTATGAGAAAGTTTTCTGTGTTCGTAACAAACTGCTGCTTGGAATTTTTAAAGAACTATAGCTGGAAAATTGCCAAATCCACTACAGTGCACGGATGAAACAAGTGGCATATAAGAAGATGTGCAATATCGGTCACCAACACTGGAAGACTTTGCAAATTTGTTAGTTCAAATATCAAGAGATGAAAACGACCTAAATCACCGGTTTGGGTTATCAGGGACGCAGCTCTACCCGCACCAACCAAACATCAAGGGAAACCACTCCAAAACAAGCACATGCTTACAAACAGTGAAAAATGCTCAGAAAACAAGGGAAGACTTCCAGCAAGGAAGAAGAACGGTACACACCTATTAAAGTCCACCAGTTCCACCAGATAAACAAGGCTTGCATCTAAACCACATCTCAATTGTGGCACTGCTTCAAATAATGCATTACTGAGTGTTGGAGGACTTAACTACCAAGAAAAATCTGATGTGTGTAAACGAAAGGGATGGTGTTCGGGTGCTGAAACGTGTGCAGAAATTCACTAATTCACTAATTTTTTTTTTTTTTTGGGGGGGGGGGCAAGATTCCCACAAGGGGGAAGCTTCCCCCCCCCTCCATTACGCCACTAAATTGGTACAAGAAATATGGTACAAACGAAAGGCCCAAAAGTAGAACCAAGGCCAAAAAATCCAAGGGAATTGCCATGAACACCGGTTTGTTGGACAAGTTTAAGGATGTTTTTGATGGCTTAGGCGCATTGCACGAGAACCACAATACATAAGTATCAACAAAGAGGTGCTACCCGTGATTATACCCACCAGAAAGTTCCCACTATTTAACATGTTAACTCAAATGTATGCAAGGTTAGTATCGAACAAAAAACAAGTAAAACCTACTCCATGGGTCAGTTCAATGGTTACAGTGTCAAGAAAGAATGCAGTGAGAATATATTTAAAGCTGAAAGATTGGATCCGAGCAATCCGCTGACCCATATTTCTATGAAAACTTTTGATAATCTTATGGAACCAATTAACAGATGCTAAGTTTTGGGATTTCAACACACTTGATTGTGTAATCAATGTTTTTGCGATACCTTTAAAATGAAGAGAGCTCAAAGCTACCCATGTTCAACTCCAGGACAGATTTTGATTCAACAAGCTTTTTTGGCACTTCATGTAGTAATGAAATATTTTGGTCATATTTGGAGATCTAGAAGGGGTAGAAATATTGAGATGGATATTTGATATGGCTCCAAATAAACAGATACAAGATCAAAGGCTAGAAAGTGCATTAAAATGATAAGAAGGCAATCTTCAAAACTCAGAAAAATGTCAAATTTTCAAGACACTGGTTCCTATATCAACAGATCAGGTAACCAGCAAAGATAGAGAGGCCATCACAAAGATGTAAACTCCAACAAATATCAATGTGTTCAAGAATGTTAGGTTGTGTAAAAATACCTAACAAGAGGAGGAGGAGGAAGTGGTAATTACTATTTAACACGCCAACGCTCTTGTGTTATAACAGGGTCCTGAAGATACGCGCTATGCTATTTGGCCTAAGCGCTTTCACAAATAGTCGCTGATCACTGTGGCCCTGTCATACCATAAACCATTTAGCATCAATTCTAGGATGCAGAAGATCAGGATCAGCACTTTCCCATATCAGCCAAAACATACATCGAGGATAGGATAACCATAGCAGGCCGGGACCAACTTACCAAATATCGCATGGGATATAAAAAGGGAACAACCAAGCGGTTATTTAATTTCTTATCCAGGGAAATTACAAGAAAGCCGAATCTCACAGGGCTCGAACGCACGCCTACATCTTTATATGATGTTTACATTTCATATACACATTAGGGAAGAAAAGAAAAAGAATGGTTTTAAAACAGGAGGAGGGAAACCAAAAGACCTGGAGAAGAAAAGAAAAACTGCAAGGCCGAGGATGGACTGGAACCCAATGCACATGAAAATTGCACATTGGAATGGGTCGAACCTCGGACCACAGTGGTTCAAGGTACCGGAAGACCCACTACACCAACTCGACCCACAAAAGTTACACTATTTTTTGAAAGTCGAACATTATCAGATATAACAAGCTCCATTACATGCGCGTAGCTGGGTCCCATACCCCCGAGGTGCGGATTTGGAGATGCTCTAAACCAGAATGGCAGGATTCCAGGGGGCTGCTCAAGGTCCCCAATGTGGCTCAAAGGGTGAGCCCCTGTGGGGTCCAGGCGGAAAGCCCCCTAAAAATATGCAATAGAGCCTTGATTTCAATACAACTCTTTTCTCCTTTTTTTAAACCCCGGGATTACTTTCATGTCGAGAAGAAAATTAATTTTTGCCTCCAGTGTACGCTGCGCTAGTTTTCATACTTACTCTGTATTACTTGTATATTAGACTGGCGGGTAAGCATCGAAAATTGATCCGCACATTGCGGTCTTGTCCTGGTGGTTGTCTACTGTATACCCGGATCGCTCAGCCATTACTACTTAGGCTAGTTAACAGCGCCCGGTATCAGTTCGGCCTGAGTAGCTTAGGGTTTAGAGCATTCCCTTGTGTGCGAAGGTCCGGGGTTCAATTCCCTGCCAAGGCGTTGGATGTCCAGGATTTTTATAGGGTGTTTCACGCGTAGGCATGTTGTGTATGTACATGTTAATAATTGTTCCCTATGTTCTAGTATGCGATGCGTGTTTCGTTATCCACTTTGTAGTAGGGATGAACAAAGTATAGATGTAGGTTACATACAAGGCAGCAACAGCAAAACTGTTATATGGTGATGCCTAGCAGAAATTACTAGCAGAAAATTTTCAGATTCAGCACCTTACCAATCAATATGGTAACATGTTTACCAATTTTGACAATAGGTGGACAGAAATCAACTTAGGTTCATCATATTGGAATTTTGAGAAAGCTGAATTAGAGATGACGTGATTTTAAGAACCGCTTTGGTTATTCCACGAGGCACTAGAGGCCCCGATGACTGAAAAAGATATGAGAGCCATCAAGGCATTAGAAAAATCAAGATTTATTTGAATGAGATGTTTTGGACAGCATGGGTAACTAAATCAAAGATGCAATGTATGTGTGTGGAATTAATAGTCCAGGCTACAGACCATGGGAACCTTGTTATACCCATATATATTAATGTTTTTCATGTTTCTCGACCAGGTTTTTCCTGCTGCATCTAAAATCGATGGATGCCAGACGGAAAAAACCTGGAGCATTTTGAGGAAACGCCAAAAAAATTCAAACTGGCCACCAAAACACATAAAAAACTCATATGTAAGTGCTTCAAGTGATTTTTTTTGCCTGTCAAGTCAAAACCCCATTTGTGACCAATTAAAATGTGATCATTAACCACCTAAATTAAGAGATTCAATAGCCGCCAATACACAAAGCATCTGATTATTTGTCTACTTTTGACCGTAGAATGGTAACATGTATAAATTACAATGATTAGCAATCAATATATTAAATGAACAATTATGAATAGCTTTAAACCAATTTTCTAATACAATCAAATACAAAAAAACAATAAAAATACAAAAATTAAAAAATGGAAAATTCATTACTACTTAAGGCAAGGGCTCCATGTTTGTGTATATCACTATAACTGCTTCAGAGCAATTTAAATATCATAACTAACAAAGATGATAGTCTGCAAGATGGCATATGCATTCAATATGGCGGGGGTGGGGTGGGGGGGAGGGGGGGGGGGGGGGGGGGGGGGGGGACTGCAAATGTCAATTCAATGAAGGTCAGTAATTCATTCACGCTTTAGGCTAAGAGGATTAATAGTTTGTGGTTTTTAAGTTGGATATCATTCCAAAAAAAAAACCTCAGTAAGGCTTATCTTAAGGTCATGGTTGTATCATCAAATATCCCAACACGGATGCCAATTGGACGCTTTTAAAAACCCTACCAAAACAAAAAGAAAAAACATATCTCTCTAGACTATTGGTGATCATATTTTTCGCCCCGATTTAGTAAGTGAAAAAAAAACATGATCCAGCCATATTGGATGACACATTTTGGATAGCAGCGTACAGGTATCGATTCTCTGAGGACCTAATGTTTGTGTACATTGATTCTGATTGACTTACATAGATATACACAAACATTGACAGTACTAGGTTAGACCCCAGCAGCTATCAATTATAGCCATCTTTGAGTATGGGAAGCCATCTTGGATCCTATAATGACGGAATTTTATAACATTTTTTAAATTATGGCTTATGATTTCATTAATTTCTTGACTGCCAAAAGACACAGGATCGATACCAAATTATTCACCCTGCAGTCAAAAATTCGATCACGATCGACACTTTGTTGAATTGGCGGTTATATTGAATTCATTGATACGTGGTTACAGAAGATTATTTTAATGGTCACAATGAATGTTAAACAAGGACAGATGAAACATCAAACTTTTGAGTGAACAAGAGATGAATGTTTTGTGTTTTGGTTGGCCATTTGATTTTTTTGCGTTTTTTACAAAATGCTCAGGTTTTGCTCGTCTGGCATCCATCGATTCAGAATCAGCATAAAAAATGGTCCAAAAACCGGTGAAAGACATTATATATCTAATTATTAAAACAAGGGTTGAATTAGGTATCAATGAATTTGTAGCCTGGACTATAACTAGAATTTGTGATCCTCAGCTTTTCTTCGCCTTCTATATTCAAAGAATATAAGCAGTAGGCTGCCCAGACATTTACAACTTGACCTCACAGACCTTTGACCTCATAAACAATGCGGGATCCCATACTGCACCAATGACTCAATTTGAGTTCAAACTTTCAGGTAGGTCAATTGCCATTTTTAGCTTATTTTCAATTGACCCACATGACCTTTTGACCTTGGACAGGACCTTTGTCCTCCTCAACATATGAGGGATTCCCATGGTGCACCGATGACAACAAGTTGGTGCAATTGGATTTCAACATTCAATGAGGTCAATTTTAAAAAAAATTAATTTAGGTGACACACAACATACAACAGATGCCGTGGTCCTGCCAGCTATCGTGGCGGCTCACAAAGAAAGGAACCACTGCTTAGCCATATGATGATGAAACACCAAATAGGACCATGCCAAAAGAAGGGGTACTGACATATTTCAGGTCGATGTCAGCAATATTTCTGGTGACAGAATACTACTACAGTAATTTCTTTGAAATTAACCATTACATCAGATGCAAGCAAATACATAGTGCGCCTTGTGTCTAGATATGCTCAATATTTAGGCAATGAAGATTCGGTGGAATTTAGGTGGTTGTGAGGCACAGATGTTCAAATCGAAAAACCAGAGGCATCGGTTATGAGCAAAAAAAGATAAGGCACAAGATTACGTTGAGAGAAAAACAAAAATAACACGTAAAACTGGCGGACAAAAAGGATTGGGCAGCAGTGCAGGAAGAACTCCATGGACAAAAAAGTTCACATGTTACAGAACTATGTTGTTGGTCATTTGCAGCAAATACACCTACCAGGGATTACAGCTGCTGCCTCTGCACTTCTGAATCATGTAGCTTCAAAAGATCAGGAACCCAATGCACCACACCGTCCAGATGGTGATGGACACTTGTTTAGACCAGTGAAAAAAAAATATTGAGATTAGATTGCCTCTCTCACAATTTGTGATTTCAACACCAGTATTCAAGGATTTTTGGCCAATGAGGAATTCCTTCCAAATGCCTTTTGGGTACAAACTCAGAATGATAGTAAGTGTTTGACAAGATCATATGTTGCAAAAAAGAAAATTGTGTGATAGACACAATAATAGAATGTGCAACATTATGATGCAATAGCATTATTTTATGACGGGTGCAGTGCAATTATAGGTCAATGATTCAACTTGGGAATGAGCCGGATTCAACTGGACTTGAGCTGGGCTGTCTACTCAAATCACTGCACTGTATTTTTTCATAGCTGACAGAATTCTTATTCAACAGTCAAACTAAAAGCAAACTGAGGATTAAAAGAAGCATAGAAAACAGATAGAGCAAAAAAGAAAGGTTTACAGGACACTGCAGTGAGGAAAAGAAAATGAGGGAGGAAGGAGGCATTAATGGCAGGAAAACTGATTACCACGCTATGGCTATTGACTTGTAAGTGGACTGCAAAGCTATTTTCGCCTTTTCTCATTCCTGTTTTTTTGGACCAAAGTGTGACTTTTGATGCACAATATATCCAGTATGGTTCCATCTAATTAACAAGGAATTATGCAGTGCATAATTAAGATGGCATAACCTGCCCAAAAGTATACAGAACATGGCCTTGTCAAATCATGTTCTCTAACCGCCATGCCATGTTAGAAGTTCGGACTAAATTCGGTTTAGTTGTGGGTGGACTAATGAATTTCTTCAAAATAGGCAAATGAGCTCATAAACAGTTCAATAAAGTAACAGCACACGCACCCTCATCATGTGTTACACCAGTGGCATGTAGAAGTTCATGAGTAATGCGGTTTTAGTCTGTAGAGGATTAATGCGTTTTCTTCAAAATAAGAAAATGAGCTTCATGACCTTGTCAATAGTCTCTAAACGTGCCATGTTAGAAGTTCGACTAATCGGTTTAGTCTGTAGGGTGGATTAATGAAATTTTCTTCAAAATATGCAAAGGATCATAACCAGTCAAAAAGTAACCAGCACCACGACCTCATGTTCTATCACCGTGGCATGTTAGAAGTTCATTGAGTAATCGGTTTAGTCTGTAGAGGATTAATGCGTTTTCTTCAAAATATGCAAATGAGCTCATGACCTTGTCAATCATGTTCTCTAACCGTGCCATGTTAGAAGTTCGACTAATCGGTTTAGTCTGTAGGGTGGACTAATGAATTTTCTTCAAAATATGCAAATGAGCTCATAACCAGTTCAAAAAGTAACCAGCACACGACCTAATGTTCTACCACCGTGCCATATTAGAAGTCCATTGAGTAATCGGTTTAGTCTGTAGAGTGGATTAATGCTTTTGCTGAACATCTGCCTACCCATCCACCCACCCAGCTGTGGTATAACAGAAGTCCACACAACACATTGTGTGTTAGGGGCCAAAAAGCAACTTGGCATAGTGGTTCATTAGATTATTCTGCTTGTAGTGACGTTTTTTCTTTTTTGACAGTGTGCTCCCATTTGTGTAAATTTGCATTATGCATATTAATGAGCTGCAAAATTCATGTAATTTGCATATTTTTTAATATTAATTAAATTCTATTCACGAATTTTAAAATATAAAAATGTCAGTACAAGCATATAGTAGTAGTAAAGTAGTAAAACCAAAGTTTTAAATCCGGTTTTGTCCCCGCTAACGGGGGTGGCCGGATTCACCTCACATTCACAGCAACACTGTTGTGTGAGGATTTATTGGAGCAAAAAGATAATTGACCGGATGCCCTTCCTGACGTCAATGTGCTGGATGGCCGCCATTAGCTCTCCAGAGCCGACGCCCTTGTAGGTAGATCTTCTTTTTCGTTCTACCAGGGTAACCCGATGGGGGTGACGGTTTAGCCGCCGACAACCCGGCCCTGGGACAGGTAGTACTGGTTACCAGGATACCAGTAGCAGGCCCTCAAAGGATACCTGACCTGACCTGTTGTCTAAATATCCTAAATTGTCTAAAATTGTCTAAAAATTGTCTAAATATCCTAAATACCATGTTCATAGGTGGTATACTTTGATCAGGAGAGCGCATCAAGTTTTTTAAAATTAAATTAATTGAGTCAGCTTTCTTTATTTCCCAATGGAAATACAGCTAGACAAAGCAATATTACAACAGGGATAACTCAAACTTGTAACCCCCTCCTTACCCCTAATCCTAATACCATGCTTCCAAATCTCTCAGACATATGCCTCATTTGAAGTAATTGTTCCAGATAAATGTTTCATACAACTATTACTTCTTTCTCTCACAAGAGTAGGGATATTGTTCTTCCACCTGCACATTTGAGATTCTTGCCCCCCAAACACGGGACAAGGACCATAACAGTTTTACTCATTATGGCAGCTATTAATTATTTTTTAGCTGAATCACTGACTCTGATGTTTTCATTGCAATCGCTAACTCTAAAATAATAAATTACAATTTTGTGCATGGAAGTAGAAAGAATCAAAAGCCCACCAAGAGACCTTTTCCAAAATGAAAAACTAGGTAAACGTTTCTGAGCACAATACAATTATAGGAATGCACTTGCGTATTTACCAAATGCCTGGCAGTGACACGCATTAAGCAAGCAGAATAGTTATGCGTTACGTGCTGCGCCCAAAAGTTTGATGAACCCGTTGGGAGGCGGACAGGGTCATCATGTTCAGTAAACTGTGTTTTGAAAAAGCTCTATACGGGTTGCCTACAGTGCATACCATTCAATCGAGCTGGCATCAAGTGTTCTTTTGCAATCTTAAAGGTCCATGGCGCGATCGCTAATAGCCTCATCTCCAGAAGCGCCGATTTTACGGAAGTGGTCAAAAACATTTTTGGTATTCAGAAGAAAAGGAACGATACTACCTTTTTCGCATTTACCCTGTGAAATCTTAGAGGCCAAAGGATGTTTGGTTTGGAGAAGTTATGAGCGAACAGCTCCCCACTTTGGTAGACCAATAGTAATTTACACAGTACTCTATGGGGCTACCAAAGCCATCAAAGTTCAAAACAGATTGAAATTATCGCGGCAAACTTTACAGATGGGATTTTGGAGGAAGGCCAATCTATCCAGATAAAAACTTCATATCATTACATCGGGCCATCCACCTTATACACCCAACAGAATAAAGCGCACATATAATCATAAATAGCGCGACTATGAGACGAGTCAACTTAATGGGCCCGGGACAATTACTCCACCACAAATCTAACTTTATCCTTCTAACTTCCTTATTTGTTATTCTCACCTCCTCTACATTAGAGCTTAAAGCCACACATATTTGAAAGCACCAAATTCAACCATTGTTTTCTCAAATTAAGTTTTAAAGGTGCGGAACAAGAACTTTCACATTATCGGGTGTGTCCCTAAAAAAATCGGAAGACCTGCTTTTTACACGATGTGATGGATTTCATAAAAAAAACTATACCTATTGTGAAAAGGATTAGGTGAAAGTATTTTGGTAATTTTGTATTGGAGCACCATACAAAAAATTTAGTCTAGATGTTTTATATTAGCCGAATAGTAAATCAAAATACTCTTTAGTTTTACTTTAAGACATTTGTAGTGAATACAAATAAGAATTGTATTGAGTTTAATCTATATGAATCACGAATCTGACACAATATATGGAGCCCTCGAAATCGCACCCTTTCACCTCTTGGTCATACCACTTATATCATGAAACAGACTATTCTGATTGGCTCATTATAGGACACAACATGAGAAAGATAGCCCCTTGAGTAAAACCAAGCAAAAAGTTGATTATATATATCTGTAAACAAAAAAAAACAGGGGGATCTACAGTATCTATGATTGCTCATTAATGATCTTACCTTCCAACTCGGACCAATCCAATAGTGCTTAGATGCCATAGATAGGCAGGGAGTGCCCAGGGGTAATTGATATGAGTTAATGAGAGGTTATATACAGGTTTTATGGTCAGTTAAGAAGCACGTCACACAGGGACGGATGTGCCAGGTGAGGTGCACTTATCAGTATCTCCAGTCATGATGCACGACGTCCTCTTCATTTACTGTTGAAAAAAGATTGCATGCAAAAAAAGGTGAATTTAATGGATAGAAAAGATGCTTTTATAATATCAAATGCTTGTAAGACAAAAGAAATACTGCAGCTTTTTACACTACTGAGCAGACGATCTACCAAATTTTGGACCAAAACCCATTTTTAGACTTAAGGACAATGTCAACCTCGAGTTTCCGAGTATCTATTTTGGTTTGTAACTTTGCAAATATTTGATAATTGTATGTAAAAGTATACATTTCTAGAAAGAAAATTGGACGAAGAACCCGATGGTGGCATCAGATTAATGTAAAAACTTTCCGTATTTTGAGAAAAATACTAAAAAAAACCATGATTTTGCCCCAAAATTTTCAGACAGCATAACAAAAAAAATTTGAATTTTCATGATCTCTTATGTTATTTTTTAGAAACAAGACAAATTTGTCTAGGGACGTTTTGGTTCATTTTTTTAAAATGAGCTTCACTGTTTCGAAATAAGGAAAAATGTCAAAAGAGTGTGAATTTTTACTTTTCTTTCCAAAATTTGAGTATATATGGAGAGATCGTTTAGTAGAAATCGAAAAATGAAAAATTAGAAATCGTTCTAGAGAAGACCGATTGCTATCGTAGGAAGTTTAACTTCCTTTTACTTCGGTATTATTTGAGTTATCTTGGGTCTAACCTTTTGTCAAATTTTGCGAAAAATTGGAACATTGAAAATCCGTGTTTTTAGTAAAGTGCTTTTCATGCCTATTTCAAGCTGTCCTCTTTCTCAAAATACCTTTACCTTTGAACTCAAAATTAAGTATGTTGTGCCAGTTATGAAAATACATCTTTAGGCACTATGAATCAACCTCTTTTGTGTCTACCCTCCATAATCAAAGAAATTGCATTTCATCTGGTCAAAATTAAGCGCTTTTTTACATTTTCAAAATATTATTTTTTGTTTTCCAAGATGCGTTCGCAAAAAAAGTACATTAAAAACACACGCAGCGCTCATTACGCAGCAAATTACCACGCAACGCGATTCTGCGCCTTGCGCCTGAATGGCATGTAATGTCTTATAATATTCCCGCCGTTCAATATGGTGTTTGTGACTTGAAAAATGGTCAAATAGCTTGTTTAAATCGGCAAAAATCAACTCAGGACATGGTTGTCTGCAGTGGATACCCTTTGTTGGTAACGATATGAACACTGGTTGATGTTAAAATGGCGCAAAAATCAGAACTTTGTGTAAAAAACAAAAGCACTGGGGTTGACACTGCCCTTAATTCAGCCACCCCAGCCAGGAACTCCAATACAAATACTTCTGTAGTTCCTTTGAATAATTCATTGCAAAAAAGATTTCTTAATCTTTCATTTGTCCCCCAAAAAAGGGCCCTTATCCACTGCAATTTACAGCCTATTTTACAACTTGACCTCACATGACCTTGACCTTGTATTGACCTTTGACCCTCTCAGCAAATGCAGTATTCCCATGTTGCATCTATGACTCAAGTTTGGTTTTAAATCCATTGAAGTATGTGGATATTACAAGCAAAATGTTAACCAACCCTTTTTACAACAACACAACAGACTCAACACCAGCAACAAGTGGACAAGTGATCCCAATGTGTCTTCCTGCGCTGAGGCAGGCAACACAAAACAAAAGGTGCTTCTTCGAACCACTTTATTGTCACCTGCTTTCGCGATCCACCTTTCCTCACTCCTCTGCACAATTGAACCTCTCAGACCTTTGATCTTGGTATGGGACCTATAACCCTACCCATGACAGGCAAGTCTCTATGGTGCACCTAATGACTGAGTTTGGTGGCTAAGTTGGCTTAAGGCCAGTGTTTCCCAACCTTTTTGTCCCTGCTACCCCATTTCTTGACCTTAGCCTTTTGGCGACCCCCATATTGCTTGCTCAAAATAATATAGTCTCAAAAAGAAATTGACCAGTCAAGGAAAAATTGAGTTGTTATGGAGAGGTACGTAGTGACAAGCCAATTTTTTTCAAGAAGCCAGGGGAAGGGGCTGGCAACAAGGTCGCCTTTAATCTACCGGAAGCTCTGATCTACTGATGACGGGAAGCGGAAGCAAGGGCCATCCTTAAATTAACATTTCGGTTGTGTCCATACACGCACTTTAAACAAGGCGGTTCCCGAACCACAAAGGAAGGTCCCCGCCCGTTGCGGTAGTAAATGGAGGCCGAAGTACAATTTTTTAAGATCGCATTATTGTAGTGATTTGCCTGAATGACCCCCCACAATGCCCTTGAATGACCTTCAACATTTTGCACTGCATGCTACTACAAGACCCACCAACGTTTCATCATCCTACCTCCACCGCATTGACAAGGGTTATCGGCAATTTTTGTCTACCTTGGACTTTGAATGACCCCCGCATGACCTTTGAAATGGACCTGCAAATTTTCGGCACTGGAATGTTGACCACACCCACCAAGTTTTCATCATCCTATTACAATTGATACGGTTTATAGGAATTTAACTTCCATTTGACCTTGAATGACCCCACATGACCTTTGGAAATGAACCTTCATTTATTTGCACGGATGTTGACCACACCCACCAGTTTCATCCTCCTACCACACTGACAGGTTTATAGCAATTTAATTCCATTTTTGACGTATTTGACCTTTGACCGCATGCACACCCATGGACACCCATACTTTTTTAGATCAAAAGATATCATTTTACAAGTTTTATAACAATAGAACCCTATTTTAAATCCCCTTTTTGACCCTAATTTTTGCCACTATTTTGACCCTTTGACGCGCCCATGCACCATGACACACTTTGTATCCCAGTTGTCCACCGCCTGCTTAAGATGCATCATGGGCGCAAAGATGGACACCCACACTTCTTAGATCCAAAGCTAGTCGCGGGGACGCACACCGCACACGGACGCAGGGCATTATTATAGTCCCCCTTTGCCACTAAAGTTGGCGGGGGACCACAAATGTTACCAAACTTTAAACACACCCCCACATACACAATGGCAAACAAACAGAAATTTGAATTAGTATGTGCCTCCTGGCGACACAACCTGGTATCTAAGCTGGCATTGAACAGACCCATTGCATTTATTGAGCCTACAAATCTGGCTGGTGGAGCTGTGGGTGCTAGATTTATGGAGGAGGCTATTACTAACAGTTTAGGGTGTCTGTTGGTTTCAAGCGAATCTATAAATACTCAGTATGATAATCACATCAGCACAAGGGAGTTGGACCCCCCCTTAAGGAAGATATGTCCCGAAACGGGAGAAAACTAATTGAATACACATTATTAAAACCAACAATTTCAAACAACTCAATTTCACCATCTCCATCTTTGTCAAACTCCTCAAATCATTGGCTCTTAGTCCTCCCTGTCATGTTCTCTCAATTCTCTCGCACCCGCCTTCAAGTTGCGTATACTGATCTTGCCGGAGTTTTATCGTCGTCAAACAGTCTGAATGCCTTGAGAATCTCCTCTTGTGGGTCTCGCTCCAGGAATCAGTCTGTCACTGTAACATAACGACAAACAAAATAGAAACTCAATAATTTAGACATTGCTATCAACACTTAAAGCAATAATGGCACAATTTTTGAAGAGTTGCCCCAATTTTCAAAATCATATTTGGCACAGTTCCGTTGGTAATTGTTAGGAAACTATACCTGCCGAACGAGGCTGCTAAGAATGCCATATTCATCTAAAATAAGCGATTTTATTAGAAATTGGGTCCCAGATTGGCACTTAACGGCAGAGCTGGATAAGCTACGTTATGTCCGGTCCATGATGAATAGTGCACCTCGCAGAAGATAATCTCTAACTGACTTTGACGAACCAATAAAACAACTATGGATGAGCGAGCCAGTACATGGCGCTATTTCCCGGCATTTCACTTGAAAGGCCGTTCTCCAGCAATTCCGTTGAATTATTATCGGGATCCCGGAAATATTATTAATTACAAAATTCCTTCGTTTGTGACACACAGACATTTTCGAGCTTAACCATTCACAGTATAGTTTACTAGCCAGTTACCAATGCAAAATGTGTAAAAATCTCAATTTTGTGAAAAATGGGGGGCGCTCTTCAAAAAATGTGCCTAATATTGCTTTAACTTTAACTTAACACCCAGCCATCATCTGATAGGCCATGATAAGTTCGTGATTTAACAATCTTTTCGTGCTCCCGCGCTGGGGATCACACTTCTTCACTAAAAATTTAAAATATTATGTAAACCAGGAAAAGCGTATCAACAAATGAAAAAGTCGCCATTATTTAGAAAAATGAATAAAATGTCAACTCAATTACTCCCAGAATGTCAGCGACCAATATGTACACGTAACTCAAGCCAACAATAGAGTAAGATATTCACAACAACCTAAACCATTCCAGATCTCTTCTCGACATGGTATGCAGGTCTATTGTTACTGCCTAACACTGTTGAAAGTTTTAAGCGATATCAGGTGTATGACTTCGCCGTATTGAGCTCTAGTATCTCTTTAATAACTTAAAGGGAAACATACTCACCTCGCTCATGATTTGTAAAAATGTAGGTCGCGGAATACCAGCCTTTCTTGGTTAAATTGAATAGAAATACGGTTTAAGCATAACTTGCGGATCTAGGTTATGCACAAATTAGGTCGTCCTTGCCTGGGTTTCTTTCTTGAATTTGGTCCCTTTACATGTTCTTTTCAAAAAAAAAAAATTAATCATATGGTCAAAGTTAATTGAACACACAGTAGAATCTCAAGATTTCTTTTATTGCGGAACGAGGAAAGGGAACTTGCAAATGCGGCAAGGACATATCATTCGACGTCTATTCAACTCGGACATTAAAAAATAGACCAGATGTAAAAGAATGTGAAGTGTGTCCCGGGCCGATTATATGATATCATTAGCTCCATTGTTCGCTGAAATGTTGCGGTTATGTGTATATCCATTGTCACTGATATTCTGAGAAATAAATTGAGTTGACATTTATTTCATTTTTCTAATAAAGTGTGCATATTTTTCATGTGGGGACACAGATTTTCGTTGTTAAGATAATATTGTTTTAATTTTAGTGAAGGAAATAAGGAATCCCCAGCGCTGGGAGCGCAAAATTTAAATAAAAGGGCCAAAATTGATTATGTACCATGGCCTATGATTGTCTGTTCCTTGTATGTATGTATGTATTCACGGTACTGCAATAAAGTTATATTTAGCGTCTTTGAGAGGTGTTGGCAGGGACAAGTTGGATCTGTGAAGTTTTAGGTATGAACTAAAGAATCGCCTGGAAATCGCCAAAATGAACAAACTTCAGAATAAGAGTTATTTATACTTGGAGTTTTATAACAGTGAGTACAAAGATTGTCTTTTAATCAACATGTTAATGTAGTAATTAGTTTATCATACATCATAATACAAAATGAAAAGTGTGTGTGGTGTGTGTATGTGTGTTGTGGGTGTGTGTGAAGACAATATAAACTGCTGTCGACATCATTTTTAAAGGTAGAAGCATCAAACGATGACGAATCTGACTTCAGATATGAGAAATATGTGGATCAAATATCTTGGATCTGAGAAAAGAGTTAACACAACAACTTATATTATGTACAAAACATCTCACTTTAAACACCAGTGTTTCCCAACCTGGGGTCCAACCCCAAAAAGGGGTCGCGGGCCCTAAGTTTGGGCCCGCCGAAGCTTAACTCTGCAAAAAAAATGGTTCGTTTACAAAGTTATTTAGTCACTTTCAGAAAAGATCACAAAGAATAAAGGTGGCTTTTCCTCAAATAGGGACTGGTATTAACCTTAACGTTTACCAAGATGTGAATTATAAACAACTTATTGTTCAGCATTAGCAGTCGATTGGTGCAATATTGCAAACAAGAAAAAAAGGTTTAGGGTTGCGCCAACTTGGGGGTTCCTGCTTTAACACAATGCAGTCCATTTGCCAATGAAGTGTACTTCAGAAGTTAGTTAGTTTCATACAAAGGAGGAGTACAAGCGTTTCTAGTTTGTTAATCTTTCATGAAAGAGCTTAGAGAAAACCCTCTTACACACACACCTAGCTTTCGTCCACAACTTGCTTGATGTCAATTCTCAAAGTTTGGGAAAAAGACAGTTTTAGGACACATATGCTTTTTTTAATAAAGCAAATATTTGTTCTCTGGCCGTCAAAACAGTTCTGTATACATTTGAATAAGTACTTACTGACTTCATTTGAGTCTTTCATATGAAATCTGCCAGTTATTCTCGGTGTAGCTGCTCGGCACTTTAAGACATCTGCCTTCTTGACATCAAATCCAAGGCGCCCTCATAGCAACCATGTGCCCAAAATGACAATGACAAAGGTACTCTCAGACTAAGTTAGATTGGCATTGCAATCCAAAAATGAGTTTCCAGGCCAATCCAAATGAGTTTCATAGCGGCTGTATCGACAAGGCTGTTGTCGACAAGGGTTGGCGACAATGCATTCTCCTGGCATGGCGACAACCATGAAATTTGTCGACAGAAATATTCATGGAGGAGCTTTATCACTTTGTAACCGGCCTATTCCAGCAATCAATATAATGTAATTCCAACTGCCTATTACTTTATGGAACTGATTTTAATTTAAACCATACTTTTACTTTTCACCACCAGTAACCTGTTTCAATAAAGAATTCTAAAAAATCTGTGAAAAAAGTTTTGGTATATATATCATTAATAAAATAGGCCCAATCACATCCAGAAGTTGGTCCACTTTTGCGGAGAAATAGTTTCAACCAACCTTTCCAATGGTGGCCCTTGGGCTAGTATAGTGTGGAGTTGAAAGAGTCCACTAGTGATGAATTGTTTTCCATACAATGTGCTCAATCTAACCTTTGGGTGCTATAAAGTAAACAAGGCGAACTCGGATTTAACCCCAACCCCCTTCCCCAACACCCCGCAACACCCCACCCCCTCCCCAACCCCCTCACCCAACCCCACTCCCTCTCCAACACCAACCCCCTCCCAACACAACCCCTCCCCAACCACCCCACCCCCTCCCCAACCACCCACCCCCCCCCATAGCATAGGAGTCTCATGTAGTGAAGGAATTTTGCTATCCGAGGCACCGTTTCAGAGATACAGCAAGTACGCATATTTAATTAGCTCATTGCTACCATAGCCACATATATCACCCCTACTTTCAAATTGCAAAAAAGATGTGCCCAATGATAGGCTATAATGAGCGAGGAATTTTAGTATCCACTGTACAGTTTAAAAAATTGATAGCAATTACGCTGATTTTTGCCATATAATTAGCTCATTGGCATACTCAATATGCCCGAAATACGCCAAAATTCTAATCAGGTCAAGACCTCTTCAGTCCGCTTCCATCCACAAGTTACATCATATACGCCTGACGGGAACTCCAGAAAACATTTAAACAGGCCTTGCAGGACAATTCTCATAAAATATGGCAAATTAGATACTAATAGCATAGTTTACGGCCACTATAATCAGGTCAAGAATTCGTCAACCCGCTTCTTTCCACCACGTTACATCATGTTAGGCCCTTACGGATCCAGATAAATGTATACAAACCGGGTTAACATTTTTGTCACAGACCGGACGTGTGACGCACGGACGGACGAACGGACGGACGGACGATCGGACGCTGCTCATTTCATAGTCCCCGTTCCGAACTCGTTCGGGCGGGGACAATAAAACAAAATTGAGAATTGGCATTCAAAGAGTGATTGTCACAAATTGTTGCATCGGGTTTATGATTTACAACAGGTAGACATAGAAAAACACCCAAACCGATCCACGCTAGTTCCATACAATCCAAATGATATTTCCAGGCCAATCCAATGAGTTTCCAGGCCATCCAAATGAGTTCAAGGCCAAACAAATGAGTTTCCAGGCCAATCCAAATGAGTTTTCATGCCAATCCAACTGAGTTTCCAGGCCAAACAAATGAGTTTCCAGGCCAAAATTACCCGTATTTGCAAATTGGAGGTTTTATATAAATTTATTAAGATAAGCAGTGCTTCCTGAAGTCCATCATTAGTATAAGTCTAGATACCTTGCCCACCTTACTCTGTATCATAGAGACAAAAAGTTTTTGAAATTCACAGAATTCCAAGTTTACGAGCTCTGAGGATTTGGAGAAACCTCAATGGCCTAAAACCTTGAAATTTCCATCAGATTTTTTGCCACAAATAAGGATTCAAATTCCTCCATCAGGAGTATATAAAACCTGATACTTACAATTGAATCCACCCATAAGACCCATAACAGCAAGAAAGTATGTCTTTACCATCCGAAAGCTCGGAGGGGATCAAACAGGACCTCCACAGCACGCCAAATGTTACACCCACCCACGGCACCTACCAATGGTTTCAAATGGCAAGAGCAGCAAAAGCCCAAGGAGATTCAAACTAGACCTTAAGAGGTTTAAGTGGCGACCCTGGTTTACCCTTGCCCCCTTCACTATGGACGAACTGCAACTGGTATTGCAAACTTCAACCAGAAAAACAGGAGTCTTTGACAAACATCTCAACGGAGCAGCTGAACACTTGGGCCCAGTAATAGCAAGGAGTGGCTTCTTGAGCTCTACAATTGCTGCCTTATTTTCCACTGTGTCCAAAGATCGGAGGAAAACCAAATGCTGTGTACTCCCTACATTGGTACTCCTAAAGCATGGGAAGATCCATCTAATCCCACGAGCTATCGACCAATATCACTCCTCAGCCAGACATACGCGTCTTTAAAGGTCTCTTGCTCAATTGTTATCACACCTATGATAGGTGAACACCTCATCCCAAAACAAGCAGGTTTCTGGCAAATTAACAACAAGCTCAGTACTCAACTCCAATTCAACCACATTGGGATGGTTTCGAGGAAGGGTTTGGTAACCATTTAAGCAACCATGAAGCCAAACATCAGCTTTAACGTAACCTGGTCTGGACACCCCTGGAGCACTGTGATAACCCTGTCCAAAAGGAGTTACCTTGGATGCACTCTCTCTTATAAGACCCACATTAAGAAGAAGAAGACAGAGTAAAGTAGTTTGCACGCAATAACTCTGAACAAATCTGACAGCACAAGGGAATCCCTAAGATCGTCGTGAAGCAGTCGCTAAGAGTTTAAAAGAATCACCTTGTGGAAAAGAAAGATTGCTATCACCAAGTAACATCGATTGGTAATGAATTGGTGAGCATCTTTCAACCATGCAGTGGACTCAATCGGTTCCCTGCAGAAGTGGGGGCTACCTGAAGCAGTCAAGGATAAGGTTGCATGACACAGGTTTTTGTTTCAGTCAAATCTAGCCCCCCCCCCCAATAGACGCGACTACGACTATTGGCAACTATCATCAACATTTGCAAAGTAAGCTTAAAAGCTTACTTATTTGTCAGAATACCCATAAAACCATCACGTTGTACAGTATTCACAGTACGATTAAAGGACATTGTCAGGGATATTGTACACCTCATTTGACGAGTGATAACACAATAACACACAATGTCTTGTGTTAATAAGGCAAAAAAAAATTGAAAAATGCAAAATTGCAAAATGCATTTTTTTGTTTGTATTTTTTTAGAAAATGTAATACAAAATGCAGGATTTTTTGTTTTTGATATTGCATTTTTACCCACTTTCTGCATTTTTCAACCAAATTTTTGTCGTTTTTTTTCTGAAAAATTATGTTAAAATTTCAAGTGAGTAAAAACCTAAAAAAAATGTGCTAAAGACCAATTTTTAAACAAAAGTGCAAGGTCTTCTGAGACAAACTTTTTTTTTTCTTGGCCTAACAAACTTGACACATTTTGACTGTTAATGAGTAACAAAAAACATTTTAAAAGTTTCAAAGAATCTCAGTGTAACGTACGCAAGCGAAGGTTAGAAAGATGAGAAAAATACGGGCTTTCATATGATATCAAAATACCGGGTAAATTGTGGCGGGTCCCAAAGGTGATGATGGATCATACCTTGAGTTCAACTGGAATCAAATGGCCCGGTCCTGGTCCGTATCAAATAGTTCAAAGGCTTCCTTTATTTCTTCTGCCTCCTCTGTCAATTTCACGTTCTTCCGGCGTCTCCCTTGTCCACTGTAAAAATCGGATCTAACATATTAAAAAGAGGATCACTGTGTCATTGTCAGACTGAAATTATATTTCACCTAAATGGAGAGAAAGTAGCAGTAGACCAAGTCTGCATCTGTATGTAGGGGGTAACCATCAGAGGGTGTTTTGAAACAATCCCATATGCATTGCAATGTGATTTAAATATATTATAGCATAGTAAACTACGTGTTGTTCCTAATAAACGCCCCTGCTCTAATAAACGCCCCCCACAATTTTTGGATAAAACAATTCAAGAAAATGAGTTAAGCTTACCTAAATCAAATGATTGAAGACCAGGACTGTTGTAATCCATATCATTATAGCTGGACACAGTTGAATAGTTTAATTAGTATGGATCTTTGACCGGTAGGTGCGAAAATAGCGTCCGCCTGCTCATTGGTTTGTATTATTGGTAATCAGCGAAAATAAGCAGTGTGTGGTGATTTTTGCGGGAATTTGACTTTCGTTTTTGATTGTAATAAGTAAACTTTGCCAGCTTGTATGGCCAAAGGTGATTTGTCCACACGGGGCCCGCGTCTGGCTTGTTTGGTTCTCCCCCTTGTGGGTGGGGGGGGCGGTCAGAAAAGTATCCCAAATTGGTCCTTTGTGTCTGCCCTTTCAGGGCATCATCGGCCTTGAGTGCCAGTAGCTGCGGCGACCACTCAGGTGACGTCAGCACCTGAGAGAGCCAATAGGCTTCCTGACCGCGTTGTTTTGGTTTCTTGCGGGAAGGCGTAGCCTTCGCATTTTCGGCAGAGAGCAAAAAAAGTGTGATCTAGAGGTGAAAATTTAAATAAGAAAAATTAAAAAAAATGAATAGTTGGGTAGGGTGGGGTGCCACTGACAGGTTGCGGAGCGATCGGGGGTGTAGCGTGGCCAGAATGAGTGTAAGGTGGGCAGGGCGGCGGGTACCCTTGCGGGCTGGAGTGATGTCACTGGCATGACTTTACACAGTTCTGGTCAGTGTGGGCCCTTGATGTTTGGTCAGGCTGTAGGGCGGTTTTTGGGGGAAATGGCAGTAGTAGTAGCGTCAGGACTCATTTTCCATATGTTTGGGTTGTGTTTGAGGCAGATTCCGCTCATATGAGGGGGTTGGTCTTGGAGCTGTTTGGTCGAGTCAGAGGCACTTAGGGAAAGAGGAGAATTGAAGTCCTAAGGCCTGTGAGGATGGTTTTTGGGATTGTTGAGGTGGACTCCGAAGTCGAATGAGGGAGTTAGCTTTGAAACTGGATGCTGTAGACATTTATAAAATTGTTTGTGGTTGTGATGGGATCAAGTGGAGTGTTGTGAATTGGCCCCTTGTACATTATGATGGAATAATCGTTCGTATATTTGTGGTATTGTTGAGATGGCAGGGCCTGGTGTCTAGTAATGGCAGTGCGGTGTTACACTGGTATGTACTTGCTCTCTTGCCAGCTCCACGTTTAATTTCCTTGGCTGTGGATCACCACCAACTTTTGTTTGGGTTGGTTAAGGGCACTCTGGGGACAAACGCCTCCCTTTGAAAAGGCACCGCACCCGGGTGCCGCGTTTATTAGGAACAATACGGTATACTGCCACCAGAGGATGATTTCATAAAAATGCCATGCTTTGTGGTAACGACAGGTAGAGACCAGGGTCACATCACGGTCACTTGCACAGCACATAGATTCTAACCGTCGATTTGAAAATTTGATGAAGGCTATTGAGTAATTTTTCAAGGTCCAGACATTAGTCGATTAGGAAAACAAGTTGATGCCTATTATGCCTATCAAGTCGTTATCAGAGGTTTTTTCATCTGTACAATCGACGGACTTCTGGCAAGATGGAGCAGATTTAAAACACCCTAGAGTATATACATGTGGAACTGTATTTTTGTGAACATTTCATATTACATCTTGCAACCAAGGTTTTTTGTTTCTAAAAAATCATGGGTGTCATTTTTAAAATGTGTTCTTGGATGTATGCTAGGGCGGAAAGTTTATACAGGGGTCAAAATATAAACGTTGGCAAAATGTGTTTTAAGTATACTATCGTGTTCAGTACCTTTCAAAGGTACAGAAAGGTATAGTTGCCCTACCTGAGAGGGTCTATAGTACAAGGAGTTGCAAGGCCCAAAACGGGTTCTTCCAGGTCACACTGGGGTTAATAAAATTTCAGATTCACGGTGTTCGTTTTTAAAATGGTGCCAAGTTGTTCGTCTTACTGGACAGAAGCCGAAAATATTACAGATCGTGCTGTCAATGACGTTTTGATGATCTTAAAAGAGGGGCAAATATGGCCGTGAGTCATCAGGGTCTATGGGAACCACTAGTCATTCTGTAAAACTCTCACTTTGAAGGTGAAAAACAGACTCATGTACATTTCTTATTTTAGATGACCCAATGAACAATTGGAAACCTCGTTTACAAAATCGGACAATTCTATCAATTTTACCCCAGGATAACTTTGAACTGTTATGAGCCTATGGTACTAAAACAATAGGTGGTAAATAAAGTATGGCAAACTATACCTTTTAGAAAACCTTATGAGCAACCGAAGAGATTGGTATTAAATTTTAAAACAATTCAAACACTTTTATTGTTTACCCCTGTACAAATTTTGCCCCCTTATAAAACACCAAGAACACATTTTAGTAAAATGATATCCATGATTTTCAGATTTTCCATGAATTCTTGTATTGGAAAAACATGGTTCAAAATGTATATGAACAAACTAAACCAAAACATTAATTAATTTCCCCATGTATGCTATCTTGCTAAAACAATTTCAATGGGATTTTGACAGTGCCAAATGACAGTTGCACCATGTGATTAACTAGGTTAGCATGGGATTGTGGGGCTTTTGTCTGAAAAAATTGCTCTGTGAGTACTGTCTAAACATGCATCACACAAGGGATAAAAAGTATCCTTAGAACGTTTAAAAAACCACAAGACATTTTTCATGATTTATTTATGCTAAAAATTCCCAAAAGCACTAGCGCTTGTGGCGGCTAAGATAGCAGGATTTGAAAATACCCAGGTACACACATGCACCGGTGCATGTAACTTTCTCTCTGTGCCTGTAAATTTGAATCTGCATGCGCATGTGCATGCAAATTTTTTAAACTTTGTGAATCCATAAATAATATTGCAATTTAGCTTATTTCATAGAAAGTGATTGAATGCTGAATTATAACATTTGTGCCCAACCATGTCAATAATCGACCGTCCCAGAGTCTGATATGAATAAAGTTAGTAGTAACACCAATCGATGTTTATATTCGTCTGGGCATGTAAACTTCCACATTGTGATGTAAATTTTTAAAGTAAACATTGCACCGGTGCAGGTAATAAGCGAGTTCGATAATTTCTGGCACTATTGTTGTTAATCCCGATTGACCTCCGGACCCATTCAGACACAAATCAAATTCAAGGATCCTGGGATGGGACATGGAGGTCAATCGGGATATTGAACATTGTTATGTTGCTTATTGTAGCCACAGAGCAGTGACTGAATTATAGAACCTCGCTTATAAAATTTTAATTTGAAGCCTGCTTAGATGAGTGTAAAAAGTCAGATTTTTTTAAACTAAAGGAGGATTAGAGTCATATGAGTAACAGTTACCACATCTCTGGTTGTAGCCCCTCGGGTCTACAACACTGAGATGTGGGCAGTAGTATTCAACAGAACCGACAAAACTAACAGGTGACAGGAGGCAACACAAAATTAAGAAGTTCTACAAGATATATGCTCCACTTACCAATATCACAGGGATTAATAACGGCTTGTTACCAAAGTTTCTCTTCGTTTATGAACGATCCCTTAATGCCAAAAAAGAAATCGGCAAAATTTTAAATACCTGTGTCAGCTATTCCAGTGATTCACATGTCGTGCTTACAAAAAATGGTGGCGATACCATGTGCTTTGACAGCTGTAGCGACCTTCGGTAAAGTTCGGGACTGACATCGGAAATGTCACGAACATTCAGTCACATGACTGTAATTTCATTCCCAATACGCAATACAGTGTGTGTGTGCATGTATATAATACACATGGCGTACGGGCCGGTACGGCAAGATGAGACTCGTTTCTGGTCTTCGACGTCATATCCCAAACAATAATAATAGCACATGTTTGATCATCGGACAAATCTACACTGAAGAACGCACGTTTTTCAGAAGTTTTACGCTATTTTTCGACATGCAATTGGATTAAAAAATAACAAGGCGAACTTGTATTTACGCGATGCGTAAAATATGTCCCCGCCGAATATCGCGATCACTAAGTGACGACTAAAACTGCACCAGTCCACCCTTAATTTTGACCACCACTCCCTTAAACCTAGGACCAACCTTTTTATAAACCAAGCGATGTCCTTGCACTCACCAAAATAAATCGTCACCATTTTCCCCTTATTAGCCATCACAACAACAAAAAACACTCTAAACATAACTCACCAACTTCATCCATAACTCTCAAAAAAATAACTCTTCAATGAACTTCATCCATAACTCACAAAAAATCACTCTAAAAACCATAACATGTTAATGAACTCCATCCATTACTCACTAAAAATAACTCTAAAAAATATAACTCTGTAGCTTGCCAAAACTAACTTTTAAAAAATTGTTACCTTTTGGTAAAATGACTCAAGAAATCTTAAATTCATAAGGCAAAAATCACTTAAGGGCAGTGTTAACCCTAGTGCTTTTGTTTTTACATGAATTTCTGATTTTTGCACCATTTTAAACATCAACCTGTGTTCTATCGTTACCAACAAAGGTTATCCACTGCAGACAATCCTGAGTTGTATTTTTTTGCCGATTTAAAACAACTATTTGACCATTTAAAGTCACAAAAAACACATGGTCTTAACGGCGGGAATTTAAGCACATTACACGCAGCATCGCGTCGCGTGGTGAATTTTTGCTGCGTAATGAAGCGTGCTCGTGTTTTAATGTACTTTTGCGCGAACACATCTTGGAAAAACAAATAATAATATTTGAAAATGTAAACAAAGTGCAAATTTAGACCAGATGAAATTTCAATTTCTTCTGATTTCTGGAGTTAGAGACAAAAGAGGTTTGATTCAATAGTGCATAAAGATGTATTTTCATCACTTGCTCAACATACTCAATTTTGAAGTTAAAAGGTAAAGTTATTTAAGAGACAGCTTGAAATGGCGTGAAAAGTCACTTTTTTACTAAAACACAGATTTTCTCAATGTTCAATTTTCGCAAAATTTGGCAAATTTTCAGACAAGATAACTCCAAAACTACCGAAGTAAAAGGTAAAGTTTAACATTCCTACGATAGCAAACGGTCTTCTCTAGGGACGGTTTTCTAAATTCTTCATTTTTCGATTTCTAACTAAAGATATTCTCCAATATATACTCAAATTTTGGAAAAGAAAGGTAAAAATCACACTTTTTTGCAGGGGGGGGGGGGTAGGACACAACCTGCCCGATTTGGGCATTGGGGATTTCCAAATGGTAATTTGTGGAACTGTTACGTGCATTTACTATGGCAGTCTCTGTCTCAGTGACATTGCAAAATCAACTTTTAAACCTTCGTTCAAAAGATCTTAGTAATATCATGATAATTTAAGAAAAAATTATTAATGTCAAAATCCGTCGAGGTTAGTGGATTAACCTCACAGCAAAACAGTGTAATTTCCAATAACTGTCATTTGAGATTTAAATATTTGTGACCAGGCCTAGTCTTTAGTCAAGTCTCTGTGTAACTGTTCGATATGCGTAAGAGCACCCTCTTACGGTAAGTCTTTGAAAAAGACTAGCACCCGGAAGTTGATGCCGTTTTGAATTCGCTGTTGCTGTTAGGTTGGCATGTCCTACCCCCCCTGCTTTTAGACATTTTTCCTTATATTTCGAAAAGTAAGCTCTACTTCTAAAAAATACATCGCAGTCCCCGGACCGCGAGTGTCGTCTGCCATCGCGGTCTGTGAATGGGGCCAGAGGTCACATGAGGTCACGAAGGTCACATGAGGTCACCAACATGTCACCCCACCCCACCCACTCCTTTCCACCAAGTTACATCATCATAGCCCTTATGGAACTCATACAGCATGCATTATATTAAGGGTTTACATTTTGACCGGCCAAAGGTCACCTGAGGTCACAATAGGTCACCAACATGTCACCCCACCCTACCCCCTCCTTTCCACCAAGTTACATCACCGTAGCCCTTACGGAACTCATACGGCATGCAATATATTAAATTTTGACCACAGACACACACACACACAGACATACACCCCCACAGACACACACACAGACATACGCCAGAGTAATCCCTATGTGCCT